>PVKV010026281.1:0-28257 GCA_004027835.1 Alouatta palliata | reverse complement strand
GAAAAAAAAAAAAAAAAAAAAAAAAAAGCAGGAGTTGCAATCCTAGTCTCTGATAAAATAGACTTTAAACCAACAAAGATCAAAAGAGACAAAGAAGGACATTACATAATGGTAAAAAGATCAATGCAACAAGAAAAGCTAACGATCCTAAATATATATGCACCCAATACAGGAGCACCCAGATACATAAAGCAAGTTCTTAATGACTTACAAAGAGATTCAGACTCCCACACAATAATGGTGGGAGACTTTAACACTCCACTGTCAATATTAGACAGATCAATGAGACAGAAAATTAACAAGGATATCCAGGACTGGAACTCACACCTGGACCAAGCAAACCTAATAGACATTTATAGAACTCTCCACTCCAAATCCACAGAATATACATTCTTCTCAGCGCCACATCACACCTACTCTAAAATTGACCACATTATTGGAAGTAAATCACTCCTCAGCAAATGCAAAAGATCAGAAATCATAACAAGCAGTCTCTCAGACCATAGTGCAATCAAGTTAGAACTCAGAATTTAGAAGCTAACTCAGAATTCAGAAACTAACTCTGAATCACACAGCTTCATGGAAAGTGAACAACTGGCTCTTGAAAGTTGACTGGATAAACAATGAAATGAGGCAGAAATAAAGATGTTCTTCGAAACCAATGAGAACGAAGACACAACATACCAGAATCTCTGGGACACATTTAAAGCAGTGTCTAGAGGAAAATATATAGCAATAAATGCCCACATGAGAAACAAGGAAAGATCTAAAATCGACACCCTATCATCAAAATTGAAAGAGCTAGAGGAGCAAGATCAAAAAAAACTCAAAACCTATCAGAAGACAAGAAATAACTAAGGTCAGAGCAGAACTGAAGGAGATAGAGACACAAAAAACCCTTCAAAAACTCAATAAATCCAGAAGCTGCTTTTTGAAAAGAACAACAAAATAGACCATAGCCAGAGTAATAAGAAAGAAAAGAGAGAATAATCCAATAGATGCAATAAAAATGATAAAGGGGATATCACCACAGATTCCACAGAAATACTAACCACCATCAGAGATTACTATAAACAACTCCATGCACGTAAACCTGTAAATCTGGAAGAAATGGATAAATTCCTGGACACTTGCATCCTCCCAAGCCTAAATCAGGAAGAAGTCAAAACCCTGAATAGACCAATAACAAGGGCTCATGTTCAGGCAGCAATTAAGAGTCTACAGACCAAAAAAGGCCCTGGTTCAGATGGGTTCACAGCCGAATTCTACCAGACATACAAAGAGGAGCTAGTACCATTTCTTCTGAAACGATTCCAAACAATCCAAAAAGAGGGAATCCTTCCCAGATCATTTTATGAGACCAACATCATCCTGATACCAAAATCCGGCAGAGACTCAGCAAGAAAAGAAAACTTCAGGCCAATATCCATGATGAACATAGATGAAAAAATCTTCAGTAAAATACTGACAAACCGATTGCAACAGCACATCAAAAAGCTTATCCATCACGATCAAGTAGGCTTCATCCCAGGGATGCAAGGCTGGTTCAACATATGCAAGTCTATAAACTTAATTCACCACATAAAAAGAACCAAACACAAAATCCACACGATTATCTCAATAGATGCAGAGAATGCATTTGACAAAATTCAACAGCCTTTATGCTAAAAACTCTCAATAAACTATGTATTGATGGAACGTATCTCAAAATAATAAAAGCTATTTATGACAAACCCACAGCCACTGTACCGAAAGGGCAAAAACTGGTGCATTCCTTTTGAAATCTGGCACTAGACAAGAAAGCCCTCTCTTAGCACTCCTACTGAATATAGTATTGGAAGTTCTAGCCTGAGCAATCAGGCAAGATAAATAAATACAGGGTATTCAATTAGGAAAGGAGGAAGTCAAATTGTCTCTATTTGCAGATGACATGATTGTATATTTAGAAGACCCCATTGTCTCAGCCCAAAATTTTCTGAAACTGATAAGCAACTTCAGCAAAGTCTCAGGATACAAAATCAATGTGCAAAATCACAAGCATCCCTATACACCAATAACAGACTTAAACAGAGCCAAATCAAGAACCAACTGCCATTCACAATTGCTACAAAGAGAATCAAATACCTAGGTATACTACTAACGAAGAACGTAAAGGACCTCTTCAAGGAGAACTGCCAACCACTGGTCAACGAAATAAGAGAGGACACAAACAGATGGAGAAACATTCCATGTTCATGGTTAGGAAGAATCAATATCGTGAAAATGGCCATAGTGCCCAAAGTAATTTACAGATTCAACGCTATTGCCATCAAGCTACCAATGACCTTCTTCACAGAAATGGAAAAAACCACCTTAAACTTCATATGGAACCAAAGGAGAGCCCACGTAGCCAAGTCAATTCTAAGCAAAAAGAACAAAGCTGGAGGCATCACACTACCGGACTTCAAACTATACTACAAGGATACAGTAATCAAAACAGCATAGTACTGGTACCAAAACAGAGATATAGACCAATAAAACAGAATAGAGGCCTCAAAAATAATGCCACACACCTACACCCATCTGATCTTTGACAAAGCTTACAGAAACAAACAATGGGGAAAAGATTCCCTGTTCATTAAGTGGTGCTGGGAAAACTGGGTAACCATGTGCAGAAAGCAGAAACTGGACCCCTTCCTGACACATTACACTAAAGTTAACTCCAGATAGATTAAAGACTTAAACATAAGACCTAACACCATAAAAACCCTAGAAGAAAATCTTGGCAAAACCATTCAGGAAGGACATAGGCATAGGCAAGGATTTCATGACTACAACACCAAAAACAATGGCAACAAAAGCCAAAATAGACCAATGGGATCTAATGAAACTCCAGAGTTTCTGTACAGCAAAAGAAACAATCATTAGAGTGAACCAGCAAGCAACAGAATAGAAAAAATTTTTGCAACATGCCCATCTGACAGAGGGCTAATATCCAGAATCTACAAAGAAATAAAACAGATTTACAAGAGAAAAACAAACAAGCCCATTTAAAAGTGAGCAAAGGATATGAACAGACACTTTTCAAAAGAAGACATATCTGAGGCCAGCAAACATATGAAAAAATGCTCATCATCACTGATTATTGGAGAAATGCAAATCAAAACTACATTGAGATACCATCTCACACCGTTTAGAATAGCAATCATTAATAAATCTGGAGACAACAGATGCTGGAGAGGATGTGGAGAAATAGAAACACTTACACTGTTGGTTGGAGTGTAATTAGTTCAACCATTGTGGAAGACAGTGTGGCGATTTCTCAAGGACCTAGAAACAGAAATTCCATTTGACCCAGCAATCCCATTACTCGATATACATGCAAAGGAGTATAAAGCATTCTATTATAAGGACATATGCATACGAATGTTCCATGCAGCATTGTTTACAACAGCAAAGACTTGGAACCAACCCAAATGCCCATCGATGATAAACTTGACAGAAAATGTGGCACATATACACCATGGAATATTATGCAACCATCAAAAATGATGAGTTCTTGTCCTCTGTAGGGACATGGATGAACCTGGAAACCATCATTCTCAGAAAACTGACACAAGAACAGAAAATCAAGCACCACATGTTCTCACTCATAGGTGGGTGGTGAACAATGAGAACACATGGACACAGGGAGGGGAGTATCACACACTGGGGTCTGTGGGGGGAAACTAGGGGAGGGACAGCGGGTAGTGGGGAGTTGGGGAGGGATAGCACGGGGAGAAATGCCAGATATAGGTGATGAGAGGAAGGCAGCAAACCACATTGCCATGTATGTACCTATATAGCAATGTTACATGTTCTTCACATGTACCCCAAAGCCTAAAACGCATTTTAAAAAGTGTATGAAAAAAATTTCAACATCACTGATCATTAGAGAAATGCAAATCCAAACCACAATGAGATACCATTTTATACCAGTCAAAATGGTTATTAAAAAATCAAAAAATTTCAGATGCTGACAGATTGTGGAGAAAAAGGAATGGTTTTACCCTGTTGGTGGAGTTCAATCATTGTGGAAGACACTGTGGTGATTCCTCAAAGACCTAAAAACAAGAATACCATTTCACCCAGCAATCTTATTACTGAGTATATACCCAAAATAAATATGTTATTCTATTATAAAGACATACATATGTACAAGCCCTATTCACAATAGCAAAGACATCAAATCAACCCACATTTTTATCAATAATAGATTGGATGAAGAAAATGTAGTAGATATACATCATGGAGTACCATGCAGCCATAGAAAATAACAAGGATATGTCTTTTGTAGTGATATGGATGGAGTTGGAGGCCATTATTTTTAGAAAGCTAACACAAGAACAGAAAACCAAATACCACGTATTCTCACTTATAAGTGGGAGCTAGATTATGAGAACACACAAACACATGGAAGGGAGCAACACAAACTGGGGTCTATAAGGAGGTGGAGGGTGGGAGGAGGGAGAGAAGCAGAAAAAATAACTAATGAATAGTAGGCTTAATACCTGGGTGATAAAACAATCTGTACAACCAACGTTCGTGACACATGTTTACATATGTAACAAACCTGCACATCCTGCACATGTACACCTGAACTTAAAAGTTAAAAAAAGAAAGAGAATTTTAGCAAAAAGATACTTTATTTTTAACTGCCTTGGTGCACAGTTCAGAGTCAGACTGCCCAGCTCTAACATTCTTATTCACAAGAAAGAAAGCATTTTCTCCGTTGTTTCCACTTCTATTATGTAGGGTTTTCTTCTACATGCAGACAAATGTAATCCGAATCAAAGTGCTAGCTTTGCCATGGAATCTCTGTGTAATCTTGGATAAGACATGTCTCTTTCCTAAGACATTTTATATGTGCATAGTGGTGGAGGCAGCAGGGAGAAAGATTTAATTCTGAAGTTCTAGTGCTTTTACATGGCCCACATCCATAGTCCCTTGTACAGTTAATAACACCTCAAATTCTCTTTGTGGGACTACTCCACCACAAATGTCCTATCATTCCATGTGTTGAGTGAGAATGTCACCACTTTCCAGATGCAGAGGACAGGAAACATATTGGTATGCTCCATGGGAAGATGTTGGGGGATGGAAGTGGGGCTCACACACACGCATTGTCCAAGGGACTTGAAAGATCCTGTGTACATGACACTTCTTGAACAGAATGTTTTTCTGCCCAGTGCTAAACCCATCTATTTCTGCCCAAGTGAGGAAGATCTGGGCACACGCTGATCACAGCCCAACCTTGTTGGTAGGGAGCTTGGACCATGTGCATGCTGAGCTATGGCTTAAGCACTTTAATATCTAACATCTCATTGGATAACTGGAAAACTGAAGTCCTAACAGAAGCAGGGACTGGCCCAGAGAACATAAAGTGGGCAAATTCCAGAGGATGAAAGAACATTCTGAGCTCCTAGTCCAGGGCTTAACCCTCTTATGGGGTTTCCTTTGGGAATAAGTCCCTGAGATCCTGGGGATCTTTGCCAATTTTCTTATTATATGAAGCAAACTCATGTCTGTACCATTAGACTTGCACTGGTTTGTGCGTGCACACACACACACACACACACACACACAGACACTCCCCCACACACAGACTTCTCAGGTTAAAGGTCATAAGAGGAGTTAACACTGATGGAGTGACAAGAAGAAAAATGATAAAGGATGGAGGCAGCTTTGCCATGGGGTAGGGGCACCCCATCTTCTGATAACATGCTCAGGACACATAAAATGTGGAGGGGAAAAGATAATAGGCTGATGGCTTGGGAACCTCAAGGCTCCCATGGATCTGCCTGGGCTCTAGCCAACCCCAGGAAAGCCTTCAGAAGACAAAACTTTGGTTTCCGGATTGACAGCTTTGCATAATTAAAATTAGGAAAAATCTCCCTACACCCAATATGAATACAGTAGTGAAAACCTCAAATTTGTTCTCTATTAATTGACATAATTGACGTGGGTGACCCCTAAATTTCAAAGGCTTAAACAAATGGTGGATTACGTTTATGGATTTGCATATGTTGAACCAGACTTGCATCCCAGGGATGAAGCTGACTTGATTGTGATGGATAAACTTTTTGATGTGCTGTTTGATTCGGTTTGCCAGTATTTTATTGAAGATTTTCGCATCAGAAAACAAAAAACAAGTGAATTGACCTTGCTGTCTATTAATTACCCACTGTACTCTCAGATCCTTGGAAAGTGCTCTGTATCCTCTGAAGGTGTTTCAGAGCAGAAAGTGGCATGGAAACTTGTGAGATAGAGCACTCAAGCTAACGTAGAATGTGGCAGAGCCTCACACCACTGCTCTGAGGTCCAAGGACAAAATCATCCCTGTCAGAGCTTTGGGGTTCTTTTTTGAAAGTGGAGCCAGAGTCATTTTCCAGGCTGGGTTGAGGAGGCCTTGGAAGTTAACTGGATACCTCAGAACAGTGGAGGTAAACAAGGAAGCACGAGAAGCTTCTGAGGCCCCTCACATTGTCCTGGAGCCTGTAGGGCTCCCTCATTTGCCCTCCTGTTTCATAGCATATTTTGTTTATTAAGTTGTTTTAGTAAGCTAAAATTTACATAACATAGAGTTCAATATACTAACCAATGTAAAGTGTAAAATTCAGTGTTTTCGTTTATTTACAATGCTACACAACTGTCATCACTATCAAATTCCAAAACAATTTTATCACCCTTTTACCAAAAATAACTCCATACCCATTAAGCAGTGATTTCTCACTCTCCCACCCAATTTCCCTGATAACCATTTATCCACTCTCTATCTCTAGCTGTATATTCCAGTCATTTAATAGAAATATAATACATAAAATATGACCTTTTTTTCTTTCACATTTGAAAGAAATTTCTTTCACATTTCTCATTGAGCATATGTTTTTATTAATTATGCATGCTGTAGCACATATCAGTACTGCATTTATTTTTATGGCTAATGTTCCATTGTATAAATGATATCATATTGGCCAGGCATCGTGTCTCATGCCAGCACATGGGGAGGCTGAGGCAGGTCGATCACCTGATGTCAGGAGTTTGAGACCAGCCTGGCAACATGGTGAAACCCCATCTCTACTAAAAATACAAAAATTAGCTGAGTGCAGTGGTGGGTTCCTTTAATCCGAGCTACTAGACAGGCTGAGGCAGGAAAATCGCTTAAACCTGGGAGCTGAGATCTTATCACTGCACTACAGCCTGGGCAACAGAGCGAGACTCTGTCTCAAAAATAAAAATAAAATAAAAAAGAAATGAGAGAAAATATTTGTAAACTACACAGCTGACAAGGGATTGATAAACGGAAACAAAAAACTCAATAGAAAATAATTAAGCAATCCAATTTAAAAATAAGCAAAAATCTAAATAGGCTTTAAAAAACATAAGGGCCTAAATACAAAATCTAAAAGAGAAAAATTATTAACAAACTGAAAAATATAGAAAAAAAAATCCCAGACTAATCACATTAAAATATAATTAGCAATGAAAAGAAGAAAGTTCTACAACTTGAAAGTAGAAAAAATGTAGATTAGAAACAAGAATGAGAGTAAAGTATGACTTTCTTCTCACTTTATGATTATTACATAGACATTTTCATTTTATAAAATCCTCGTACATTTCTGGGCCTAGTTAATTCTAGGATATTTTATTTTTCAGTTATTTTATTTTATTTGTAATTTCTGTGGGTACATAGTTGGTTTGTATATTTATGGGGTACACGAGATGTTTTGATACAGGCATGAAATGTATATAATAATTACATCATATAGAATGGGATACTCACACACTTAAGCATTTATTCTTTGTTTTAAAATCTGATTATTCTCTCTTAGCTAGTTTAAAATGTACAATTACATTATTATTGACTATAATCATCTTGTTTTGCTATCAAATAGTGATCTTATTTATTGTACCCATTAACAGTCCCCACCTTTCTCGCAGGCCCCTCTATTTTGCTTAGCCTCTGAAAACTATCTTTCTGCTCTCTGTGTCCACAAACTCAATTGCTTTGATTTTTATATCCCACGAATAAGTGAGAACATGCGATGTTTGTCTTTCTGTGCCTGGCTTATTTCACTTAACATATTGTTATTCATGTTGTTGCAATAGACAAAATCTCATTTTTATGGCTGAATACTACTTCATGGTATATATGTAGTAGTTTTTAAAAAATGCATTCATTCATTTGTAGACAGTTTGCTTTCAAATCTTAGCTATTGTAAACAGTGCAGCAATAAGCTGATTTTCGTTCTGTTGAGGATATACACAGCCTTGGGATTTCTGGGTTATATGGTAGCTGGGGTAGCTCAATTTTTAGTTTTTTGAGGAACCTCCAAATTGTTTTTTATAGTGGTTGTACTAATTTACATTCCCACCCAGAGTGCACAAATGTTTTCTCCACATCCTCATCAGCATTTGTTATTCTCTGTCTTTTGGATATAAAATATTTTAACTGGGGTGAGAAAATATCTTATTGTAGTTCTGATTTGCATTTCTCTGAGGTTCAATGATGTTTAGCAATGGTTATATGCCTGTTTGCCATTTGTATGTTTTCTTTGGAGAAATGCCTCCTCATGTCTGGACATGGTGTCTCACACCTGTAATACCAGCACTTTGGGATGCCGAGGTGAGCAGATCACCTGAGGTCAGGAGTTCAAGATCAGCCTGGCCAACATGGTGAAACCCATTCTCCACTAAAAATACAAAAATTAGCCAGGCATGTGTTCTGTGTTGGAGACACATGAAGGAGAAAAAAAGGCACATGCAATACTTTTAAGGGTAAACAGCCTTTATCCCAAGTATATGGCAATACAGATAGAATAAGCAAATAATATAATAAGTAAATTGATAAGAGATTGGGAGAAGGGAAAAAAATATATGTATATATATATACACTCACTAGACTATGGAGGAAGCATCACCAGACAGAGAAGCAACACCCTGGGCTCCAGAGTTAGACAGCACCCATGCACAGATGAGGTGAGATCTCATGAAACTCTAGTACCATCTGAGACCCTAGCTCTTTTTGTAACAAGCTGTTTGGCATGAGGCCCAGTAACAAGAGCCCTTTACTACTGAGTTCAAAAAACACAGAGAAGTCAACTTGTTTTTGTGATTGTTGTTTTACAATAACTAACAAATAGAAATAGATTGAAATAGAGATTTCTCCAAAACAGTGCTGAATGAATGCCTCAAGAACTCACACAGCCTGTTCTGGGACTGGAAACCGTTGTTTGTGTTCATGTTCAATTGCATTCAAATTTAATATTTAACTTTTCTTCCACATTTGGCCTCAATTTGATATTTGATTGTAGAAATATACACTTACAGATACATGGGGAATGTATAGTTGCTATAGATTACAGATACAGAGTAAGCACAGGAGAAATAAAAGAACAATTAATGAAAAATCACACCCACCATGGCTTTGCAAAAAGCAATATTGTGAAAATGGTCAGGGATATACACATAACACTCAGTTTGCAGTAAGACACAGGGACGATTCCCCAAGGTAGCCAATTCCCATTAGCCTCTGGCAACTCCACGCATAGCCAGCGTTGACTGCAGTTGGCTTCTGTTGCAGTGGTGGCTACTCAGTTGGTGAATTTATTCTTGGCCTCAGACACAAAAACACAGGTGCTGACCATTAGCAGACAGGTTATTCTCTGTAATAACAGAAATGGAGGGGAACATGATATTGTTTTTCATCTTTAGGAAATTGTATTATGCCTTCATTTTCTGCTCCCATAGCTACCAGGTGGTCAACCTTAGCGGTGGGATCTGATGCATGCTGTACCCATATTTTGGCTCCAGGATTTAAGCTACCTGTACCCGTGGATCTGAATCTCCCAGTTCTGTATGTAGCCTCTGTTGGGGCAGAGATTTCCTCAGGGGTTAATTGTCGGCAAGGTACTGAGGCAGGAAATTAAGGAAAGAACAAAAGTTAAAATAAAAAAGAGAAACAAATTCTCTGTATTAGGCTGATGGCAGTCAACAGGTGAAGCCAGACAAAACCTTGATAACATTATCTGAGAAGCCAGAGCTAGGAGGAATGTTCTTTGGAGATATTTCCTGCACTTGCTCAACATAAGGAGGGAAACATAAAATTTCTTTGTACTCTTACCCCTGTAGTATAAGTAAACCTAGGAATTTATAGATATCTTTGTCCTGTATAAGTCAATTTTGTATCTAAGTGACACAGTGAAGGCCATGAGAAATTCCTAAGAAGGCCGGAACTACACACACCAAGGCACCAGGGAAAAAGTCATGCAGTAATTCTATGTGAGGTTCTGCTGAACCAGCCTGAGCTGAGATAAGGGCCACCTGGCTTGCATACTAAGAGTCATATGTAAGCCTGTCACTGCCTTGATTAACAGCTTTTTTTCTCTTCTGTAAGCTTTCTTCCGGCTTCATGTTTTCATGCCCTTAGATGCATAAAAGGCACTTGCTTTCTTTGTCTGATGCTCAGTCTTTTGGATGTGAATCCACTGAGCCGTTGCACACCTTAAATAGAATCCTCCTGTTCCACCCATTGGTCTCTCTGGTCTCCTGATTATCTGCAACAGTACCACTAACAATTGAGCAACTCCCATCTGTGGTTTTATAGCAAAGAATCTGGAGTGGTATTTTATAAAACGACTTTAACTCTCCTCGGCAATCACTATCAATTATATCATCATACATTATAATGCCTCTCATTGGAAGGCTTGAACGTGCTGTAATCCATTCATCTGCATTCAAGTTTGCAGTTATGGTAGAAATTTTAGTGGGTTGATCTGCCTGCTGATTAAATAGTCTGTCAAGAGAAAGCAGAGACCCGTGAACATCAACATGAAAAACAGTGTTAATGGTAGTGTGTACCAGGATTCAGAAATCTTTCCAGTAATGTTTTCCTCAAACCTCTTTATTAATGAAACAAATTAACCACTTGTTTAATTGCCATTGAGGCATCCAGGTAGTAAGACCATTTGCTACTGACCAAGAGTTACTATACAACTGATGAATCCCTCTGGCCTCCTCCTGAGTAGATCAGAGGACCACTACTGGTTTAGCCAGCTGGCTGCTCCCACCACTTCCTTCAACAGAAATGCTAATTTTTTTAACAGGATTATAAACCACGGCCTTCCAGCATCAGGTGCCACCAATGTATTTGGTGGATCCATCAGTAAACCAAGCATGTTTCTGATCCTGTGGACTTCGTTCTTTAGAGAATTTGCCCCATTGGGCAGGGGAGGTTTCCTCCCTTTCTGCAGGACTTGCTCAGTGGTTTTCTGAGCTGGCAAGTTTTGTACATCCTCATGTAAAAATAATCCCTCCTTTGGTCCTGGCTTAGCCCTGTCTTGTAGGTACCATTTCCATTTTATATGTTACTTTCTTTTTCATGCCCTATTCACTGAGTTTTGGGGGAATTCATGACCCCAGTCATAATAGGAATTTCAGGCCTTATAAAGACATCATGGTTGAAGCACAGGTGCTCCCTTTCTAGCAAAGCCCAATAGCAAGCTAACAATTGTTTTCAAAAGGGATATAAGCTTTTCAGGCCCCTGGCAGCTTCCAGGTCCATAACCTCAGAGACACCCTCTTTTCATCTTGTTTCTGACAGAGGCTCCAATTAGCATGTTGATTAAGGACAGTCACTTGCAGTTCTACTGGCCCATCTCGTATGGGCCATAGATCCAGAGCCAGCAGCACTACTTGTGTTGAACAGAGTAAAAGTCAGGGAGCTTCTGCCCCAGGTTATAAGTTCCAAATACAAAACATTACAAAATGATAAAAATGCAGCGTGTGATAAATGTGGAATTCTGTTATTAACTACTCCAGAACAGTGTTTAAAATAATTTTTGTGTTGCTTGTGGTGTTCTACTTGCCAGTAACATACATACGAATAATGATATTTACAAGCATATTCAGAATACAGCACAGAATTAGGATATTAGAGAATCAAGTATATTTGGAGGCATGTAGTTTAAGCTCTGCCCACCTGATGTTTTGGGGGTGATGGTGATGGGCCTGGGAGATACTCAAGTGGGAGATTGTAAGGCTGGTTGCCTCGCCGGGAGCTCAGACATGCCCATCCCTCTCCGCACCTGGAAACTATGTCACCACTCCACGCTGAACATCAAGCCCTGCACTCAGCATCTAGCTCTGCCACGTGGCTTCCCCAACACCCACTTCTGCACTCCGCACCAGAATCTGCACTCAACACTAAACTCTGCTCCTGGCATCTAGCCTGCCATTGGAAAACCCTGCCAATGTTTAAAAGAAGTCCAGCCAAAACCTGCCCAATATCATTTTACTCCATCCAGGTCCCACTCCCCATGGTCAGCCCGCTCACCAGAAATCCCGCCTACCTACTGATAGCAGCTTGTGCCATCCACGTCCTGTTTCTCCACAATCAATCAAAACGCCTTCACTCCCTATAAAACCCCACTCCCAAAAGGAGTCAAGCATGACTTCTCTGGCCCCCCCTTTCCGGACCACAGAACTTCACCTGGGAGCTTAATAAATTGGCATTTAATTTTCTTATGCTGGTCTCAGTTTCCTCATTTTAAACTCAGAAATAACCCTTACAGACGTGGTGCCAATGGTCATACTCTGGCCCACTCTGTGAACATAAAAAACAACTTTCTATCTAATATTACTGAAAAAACAGATAAACTCTAAAGCAGTCCTTGTCTAAAGAACTTTTTTAGAGAGTACCAGGAGTAGAGCATAGTCAGGTGCTTGAGAATCAAATCTGTGCATCGTAATGTGCATCTCATAAAGAAAACTGTGAAGTCAGGAAGAACATTTCAGCTATTTAACGGTCATCTGAGATAGGAAGATCATTTTTACTGCTATAATACTGGAGACAATTTGTTATTTTCAAGTAATTGATAATTTGATTCCAAGTGAGGACATTTTTCATGAACACTTCAGGTCTCTTTTATGGGAGAAACCAAAATACCCTATTGTGTACTTGCTATTATTTCTAGCCCAGGCACATTTTATTGAACTTCATTTTTCTTTTGATAAAAGTTTTGCTCTAAAAAGAAAAACATATATTCTCACTATGCTGTAGTACTACTCTAGAATATTATAACAGTGTTTTACATGTATTTTTATAAGAAATCTATAACGTGCTTTATTTTTCCCTTTTCAAAGGTGAGGAGATTTTAAACATAAAAAGACTGAATGACACTTCTGATATAATTTGGCTGTGTCCCCACTAAAATCTCAACTTGAATTGTATCTCCCAGAATTCCCATGTGTTGTGGGAGGGACCTAGAGGGAGGTAGTTTAATCATAGGGGCAGTCTTTGCTATTCTTATGATAGTAAATAAGTCTCATGAGATCTGATGAGTTTATCAAGGGTTTCTGCTTCTGTTTCCTCCTCATTTTTCTCTCGCCACTATTATATAAGAAGTGCCTTTCACCTCCCACCATAATTCTGCAGCCTCTTTAGCCATGTGGAACTGTAAGTCTAATTAAACTTCTTTTTGTTTCCAGTTTCAGGTATTTATTTATCAGCAGCATGAAAATGAACGAATACAGTAAATTGGTACCAGTAGAGTGGGACATTCTGGAAAGATACCCAAAAATAAGAAAGCAATTTTGGAATTGGGTAACAGGCAGAGGTTGGAACAATTTGGAGGGCTCAGAAGAACACAAAAATGTGGGAAAGTTTGGAACCTCCTAGAGGCTTGTTGAGTGGCTTTGACAAAAATGCTGACAGTGATATGAACCATAAGGTTCAGGCTGAGGCAGTCTCAGATAGAGATGAGGAACTTGTTGGGAACTGAAACAAAGGTAACTCTTGTTATGTTTTAGCAGAGAAACTAGTGGCATTTTGCTCCTTCCCTAGAGATTTGTGAAACTTTGAAATTGAGAGAGGTGATTTACGGTGTCTTGTGGAAATAATTTCTAAGCAACAAAGCATTTAAATCATGACTAGGGTGTTGTTAGAAGCATTCTGTTTTAAAAGGGAAACAGAGCATAAAAGTTCAGAAAATTTGCAGCCTGAGAATGCAGTAGAAAGGAAAATTCCAGACAGGTGTGGTGGCTCACACCTGTCATTCCAGCAGTTTGGGAGGCCAAGGCAGGCAGATCACCTGAGGTCAGGAGTTCAGGATCAGCCTGGGAAACATGGAGAAACCCAGTCTGTACTGAAAATACAAAATTAGCCAGGTTTGGTGGTGGGCTCCTGTAATCCCAGCTACTTGGGAGGCTGAGGCAGAAGAACTGCTTGAATCTGGGAGACAAATATTGTGAGCTGAGATTGTGCCATTGCACTCCCACCTGGCAACAACAGCGAACCCATATGGACCTGAATTTTTTTTGGCTGGCAGGTTATTAATTGCTTCAGACCTTGTTATTGCTCTGTCAGGGTTTCAACTTCTTCCTGGTTTAGACGGGAGGGTGTAAGCATCCAGGGATTTAACCATTTCTTCTAGATTTACTGGTTTATGTGCATAGAATTGCTTGTAGTAATCTCTGATGGTAGTTTGTATTTCTGTAATTGGTGGTGATATCCCCTTTATCATTTTTTATTGCATCTATTTGATTCTTCTCTCTTTTCTTTTTTATTAATCTGGCTAGTGGTCTATCTATTTTGTTGATCTTTTCAAAAAACCACCTCCTGGATTTGTTGATTTTTTGAAGGGTGTTTTGTGTGTCTATCTCCTTCAGTTCTTCTCTGATCTTAGTTATTTCTCGCCTTCTTATGGCTTTTGAATTCTTTTGATCTTACTCCTCTAGCCCTTTTAATTGTGATGATAGGGTGTTGATTTTAGATATTTTCTCACTTCTCATGTGGGTATTTAGTGCGAAAGTTTCCCTCTAGACACTACTTTAATGTGTCCCAGAGATTCTTGTACATTGTGTTTTCATTCTCATTGGTTTTGAAGAACATCTTTATTTCTGTCTTCATTTCATTATTTATCCAATAGTCATTCAGGAGCAGGTTGTTCAGTTTCCATGTAGTTGTGTGGTTTTGAGTGAGTTTCTTAATCCTGAGATCTAATTTGATTGCACTGTGGTCTGAGAGACTGTTCGTAATGACATCTGTTCCTTTGCATTTGTTGAGGTTGATTTACTTTCAATTATGTGGTCAATTTTAGAGTAAGTGTGATGTGGTGCTGAGAAGAACGCATATTCTGTGGATTTGGAGTGGAGAGTTCTGTGTACATCTATTAGGTCCGCTTGGTCCAGATATGAGTTCAAGTCCTGGATATTCTAGTTAATTTCCTGTCTCATTGATATGTCTAATATTGACAGTGGAGTGTTAAATTCTCCCACTATTATTGTGTGGGAGTCTAAGTCTCTTTGTCAGTTGTTAAGAACTTGCTTTATGTATCTGGGTGCTCCTGTATTGGGTGTGTATATATTTAGGATCGTTAGCTCTTCTTGTTGCATCGATCGTTTTACCATTATGTAATGCCCTTCTTTGTCTCTTTTGATCTTTGTTGGTTTTTTATTTTTATTTATTTATTTATAGAGATGGGGTGTCACCATTTTGGCCAGGCTGGTCTCGAACTCCTGACCTCAGGTGATCCACCCATCTCGGCCTCCCAAAGTGCTGGGATTACAGGTGCAAACCACCATGCCCGGCTAATCTTTGTTGGTTTAAAGTCAATTTTATCAGAGACTAGGATTGCAACCCCTGCTTGTTTTTGCTCTCCATTTGCTTGATAAATTTTCCTGTATCCCTGTATCTTGAGTCTATATGTGTCTTTGCATGTGAGATGGGTTTCCTGAATAAAACACACTTATGGGTCTTGATTTTTTATTCAATTTGCCTGTCTATGTCTTTCGATTGGGAAATTTAGCCCATTTACATTTAAGGTTAATATTGTTTTGTGTGAACTTGATCCTGCCATTTTGATACTAGTTGGTGGTTTTACCCATTAGTTGACTCAGTTTCTTCATTATGTCAATGGTATTTACCATTTGCTGCATTTTTGCAGTGGCTGGTACTGGTTGTTCCTTTCCATGATTAGTGCTTCCTTCAAGAGCTCTTGTAAGGCAGGCCTGGTGATTATGCAATCTCTCAGCAATTGTCTATAAAGAATTTTATTTTTCCTTCACTTATGAAGCTTGGTTTGGCTGGATATAAAATTCTTGGATGAACGTTCTTTTCTTTAAGGATGTCGAATATTGGCCCCTACTCTGTTTGGCTTGTAGAATTTCTGCTGAGAGATCTATTGTGAGTCTGATGGGCTTCCCTTTGTGGGTAACCCGATTTTTCTCTCTGGCTGCCCCTAGCATTTTTTTCTTCATTTCAAACCTAGTGATTCTGATGATTACGTGCCTTGGGTTTGCTCTTCTTGAGGAATATCTTTGTGGTGTTCTCTGCATTTCCTGGATTTAAATGTTAACTTGCCTTTCTAGGCTAGGGAAGTTCTCCTGGATAATATTCTGAAGAGTGTTTTCCAGCTTGGATTCATTTTCCCCATCACATTTCACTAATCAAACATAGATTAGTTTTTTTCACATAATCCCAGACGTTTTGGAGGCTTTGTTTGTTTCTTTTCATTCATTTTTTCTCTAATCTTACCTTCTAGTTTTATTTTATTGAATTGATCTTCAATCTCTGATATTCTTTCTTCTGCTTGTTCAATTTGGCTATTGAAATTTGTGTATGCTTTATGAAGTTCTTGTGCTGTGTTTTTCAGCTCTATCAAGTCTCTTATGTTCTTCTCTAAGCTGGTTATTCTAGTTAGCTTTTCATACAACTTTTTCTCAAGCTTCCTAGTTTCTTTGCATTGGCTTAGAATATGTACCTTTAGCTTAGAGAAGTTTGTTATTATCCACCCTCTGAAACCTGCTTCTGTCAATTTATTAAACTCATTCTCCCTTCAATTTTGTTCCCTCTCTGGTGAGGAGATGTGATCCCTTGGAGGAGGAGAGTTGTTTTGGTTTTGGTAATTTCATCCTTTTAGTGCTGATTTCTTCTGATCTTCATGGATTTATCTGCCTTTGGTCTTTGAAGTTGGTGACTTTTGGATGGGGTCTCTGAGTGGACATCCTTTCTGTTGATGTTGAAACTATTTCCTTCTTTTTAAAATTTTCTTTCTAACAGTCAGGCCCCTCTGCTGCAGGACTACTGGAGGTCCATTCTTGACCCTGCTTTCCTGGGAATCACATGGGGTTGTCTGAAGAACAACAAGGATTGCTGCCTGTTGCATCCTCTGGTATCTTCATGCCAGAAGGGTACCTGCCAGATGTCAGCCAGAGCTCTCTTGCATGAGGTGTCTCTTTGGATATATGGGGTTCACAGAGCTGCTTGAAGAGGCAGTGCATCCCTTATCACAGCTCAAGTGCTGTGCTGGGAGCTCCATTGCTCCCTTCAGAGCTGCTGGGCAGGGACATTTAAGCATGCTGCAATGGAACTCACAACTGCCACTTTTCCCAGGTGCTCTCTCCCTGGAAGGTAGGGCTTTATTTATATGTCCCTGGTGCTGATGCCTTTTTTCAGAGATGCTCTGCCCAGCAAGTAAGGAGTCTAGTTACAGTCTGCCAGCAGAAGCATTGCTGAGCTTCTGTGGGCTCCACTCAGATGCTGTGCAAACTTCCTTGTAATTTTGTTTACACAGGCAAAGTTAGAACTACCTCAGTAGTGGGGGACTGCCTCGGTAATGGCAAACTGCCTTGGTAAAGGTCGGACTGCCTCAGTAATCATGGATGCCCTTCCCCTCACTGAACTCCCCCATCCTGGGTGGAGCCCACACTGTTGTGGTGGCTGTGAAACTCTCAATCCAGTGGATTGCAGTTTGCTAGTCTTTGTGGGGTGGGACACACAGAGCCAGATCACTTGGTTACCTGCCTTCAGCCCTTTCTTTTTTCAGGGTTATGAGCAGCTCTGATTCACAGGCATTTCAGATGCCAGTTAAAACAGCCCCCCAGATTTGTACGGGAAACCTGAGGTACTGGCTGAAATGGTCACCCAGAGTTGTGCCAGAAACTCACAGCCCTTGTAGACCCAGCAGGAATCTCCTGGTGTGTGGGCTGTAAAGACCATGGGAGAAACACAATATCTGAACTGGAGTGCCAGAGTGGCCAGAAAAGTGCCCGATGGCCTCCATTGGGTAGGAGGGTGGTCCTCTGGCCCATTACACTTCCTGGGTGAGGCAGCGCCCCATCCTGCTTTGGTTGGCCCTCCTTGGGCTACACCAGCTGTCCAACCAGTCTCATTGAGATGAACCTGGTACCTCAGTTGGAAATTAGGAGATCACTCACCTTCTGCGTCACTCTCACTGGGAACTGCACTACAGAGCTGTTCCTATTCAGCCATCTTGGCAGAAGTCCCCTTTTATCATTTATAGTGACTTTTTAATCTTGAAATCTACTTTGTTGGGTATAAGCATAGTGAATTTTGCTCTTCTTTGGTTTCCATTGGCATGAAGTATCTTGTTCTGAATTTTCATTATTAGTCTATGTGTGTCTTTATAGATAAAGTATGTTTCTTGTAGGCAACAGATCAATGAGTCTTGTTTTTGTATCCATTCTATTTACTTTCTGTCTTTTGACTGGCGGGCTTAGTTCATTTACATATAATGTTATTATTAATAAGTAAGGACTTACTCTTGCCATATTGTTATTTGTTTTCTGGTCTTTTTTTTTTCTTCTTCTTGTCTTCTACTAGTGAAGGTGATTTTCTCCAGTGATGTAATTATTTTCTAGCTTTTTATTTTTTGTGTGTCCATTGTAAGTTTTCCGATATGAGGTTGCCATGAGACTTGGGAATACTATTTTATAACCTAGTTTTTAACCTGGTAACAATTTAATACTATTTGCATGAACAAACAAATAAGAAGAAAACTGTTAAAAACTCTAACTTAAAAACCTTAATTTCCCCACTTTTTGACATTTTTTGTTTCTATTTATATCTTACTGTACTTATTATGTTTGAAAAGTTTTTTGGTTGTTATTTTTGACTTGCTCATTGTTTACTTAATCTACTTTGGATAAAAGTAGTTTATACACCACAGTTAGAGCAATATAAAATTCTGTGTTTTTTTTTGTGTGTGTACTTACTAGTGACAGTGAGTTTTATACTTTCAGGTGATTATGTGTTGCTCATTAATGTCCTTTTCTTTCTGATTGAAATACTTTCTACAGCATTGTTGTATGACAGGTCTAGTATTGATGAAATCCCTCAGCTTTTGTTTGTCTGGAAGAGTCTTTATTTATCCTTCATGTTTGAAGAACATTTTTACTGTTATACTATTCTAGGGTAAAACAATTTTTTTTCTTTAGCACTTTAAATATGTCATTTCATTAACTCCTGGCCTTTAATATTTCCACTGAAATTTCTGCTACCAAAAATACTGGAGCTTCTTTGTATGTTTTTTTTTTCTTGTTGCTTTTAGAATCTTTTCTTTATCTTTATTTTTTTTAGTTTGATAATTCAATGTCTTGAGGTAGTCTTCTTTAAATTTTCTTGCTGTTCTATAACTTTCTTGGACTTTGATATTCATTTTTTTCTAGTTTTGTCAAACTCTATGTTATTATCTGTTTGCATAAAGTTTCTACCACTATCATTTTCTCAACTTTCTTTTTAAGGCAAAAAAACCTCTTAGATTGTCATTTTGAGAATATTTATAGATTCTGTAGGCATGCTTTTTTGTTTTGTGTGTGTGTTTGTTCTCTGACTGTGTATTTTCAAGCAGCCTGTCTGAAGGTCACAGATTCTTATTCTGTTTGATCTATTCTGCTATTAAAGAACTCTGATACATTCTTTAGTGTCAATTATATTTCTTAGCTCCAGGATTTCTGCTTGATTCTTCTTAATTATTTCAATCTGTTTGTCTAATTTATCTGATAGAATTACAAATTCTGTCTCTCTGTTATCTTGAATTTATTTGAGTTTTATCACCACAACTATTTTGAATTCTCTGTATTAAAATTCATGTATCTCTGTTTCTCCAGGATTGGACTTTGTTGCCTTAGTTAGTTGATTTGGTGAGGTAATGTTTTCCTGAACTGTATTGATGCTAGTAAATGTTCTTTGGTGTCTGGGAATTGAAGAGCTAGGCACTTATTGTAGTCTTTACTGTCTGTGCTTATTTGTAGTTGTTCCTCTAAGGAAGGCTTTACAGATATTTGACAAGACTTGAGTGTTGTGATCTAAATCATGTCTGCTTTAGAGAGCACCCAAAGTGCAGTAATGCTGTGGTTCTTTCAGCCTGGTGAGATATTGACTTGATGGTCTTATTACTTTGATGGTATTACCCTGACAATATCTTCCCTTACTTTTTTCCATACATACAAATTCCCTCTCTCTGTTCTGAGCCACCCAGAGCTGGAGGTGCAGTGACAAAAGCACTTCTGTGTCCATCACCACTATAACTACACTGGATCAGACCTGAAGCCAGCACAGCACTGGGTCTTGCCCCAAACCTGTGTTAACCAGTCTTTGGCTATTGCTTGTGTTCATTCAAAGCCTTGGAGCTTTACCTTTGGCAGGTGGCAAAACAGCCAGGCCTGTGATTTTTCCTTCAGCTCAATCAGGTCCCCCAGGATCTGGGCATGTCCTGAAGTGCCATCAGGAAATCAGGTTCCAGAGTTCAAGACTACCTGGTGTTTTATTGTACTGCAACAGATATGACACTCAAATTGCAAGATGCAGATCTTTTCATTCTTCCATCTCCTTTCCAAAGGCAGTGGAGCCTGGTCCCATAGCCACCACTGCCCCTGGCCATGAGCATTGCCAGATTACTGCTGATGTTCCCTTAAGACCCATGGTCTTTTAAATCAGCTCTTGGTGAATGCGGCCTGGCCTGGGACTCACCTTTCATGGCAATGAGCTGCCCGCTGGCTTAGGGCAAATACACAAATGCCATCCAAGTGTCAAGTCCTGGAATTGTGGGCTTCAAGAGTTTTTTTGACGCACTACCTAAAGCCATAGAGTCTCAACGTTTCCCTGAAAGTGCTCAATATAGTACCTGCATAGTACTGCTGTTTATTCTGGTCTCAAGGGTTCTTCAGTTACCACGTGATAAATGCTGCCAGGACTGGATTTTTTTCTTCAAGGCAATGGGTTTGCTTCTCGCCCAGTATGTGTCTAGAGATGTTATCTGGGAGCTAGGGCCTGAAATGGGGGCCTCATGACTCTGTCTGTTAGCCTGTCCTGCTGTGGCTGAGCTGGGGGGGGGTATCATGATTTTTGGTTCTTATAAAGGTGTTTTTTTGTTTGTAGACCGTTGTTATTTTGTGGTTTCTTAGGGGGGAGGTGGACAATTGATGAAGTTTTCTATTCTATAATCTTGCTCCTACCCTGTCATAGGATTCCATCATCTTGCTCCTATCCTCTGATAGAAACTTCATCAGTTGTTTTCTCTTTGTCTTTCGGAACACCAAAAATTCCAATATTCATCTATGTCCACCTATCTATGTATCTATCTATCTACCTATCAACTTTTAGTAAGAGTCTCACTCTGTCTCTCAGGCCGGAGTGCACTGGTGTTATCTCAGCTCGCTGTAACCTCCACCTCTGGGTTCAAGCAATTCTTGTTCTTCAGCCTCCCAGGTATCTGGGATTACAGGCATTCACCACCACGGCTGGCTAATTTGTGTGTTTTCAGTAGAGGCAGGGTTTTGCCATTTTCCCCAGGCTGGACTTGAACTCCCAAGCTCAAGCAAGCCACTCATATTGACTTTCAAAAGTGCTGGGATTACAGGTGTGAGCCACTACATCTGGTCTGTCTTTATATAATTTCTTTGGCTGAAAGAGTATCAGTGGTGTCTCTAACTTCTTCAGTGGCTTGGGGTATTGTTAGCAGAGGCTGTGGTAAAGTTTTGCTGGGGTTAGGGACACCAGAGTTTCAGTTAATGGGCCCCAGTGATGGCAGTGGTGGGCTTGGCATGCCTGTTTTGGGGCTGGCAGCAGTGTTATCAGGTCCAGGCAGACTAATTATTTGACTCCATGTGACTTGCTCAGGCTCTAGCAGTAAGCAAGGTGGGTGGAGAGCTTATTGAGCCCCCGGGCAGTAGTTATGGCATGGATGATGGCAGTAGCAATGACAAGAAAAACCTTTGGTTCCCAAGCATTCCATGCTGGTGTCAATGGTGTCTGTGATGGGCTGGGCAGGCCAGGCTCCAGGACCACAGTTGGTGCCTGTGTGGCTATCAGCTGTGGTAGTAGCTTCAAGTTCAGTGAGTTTATCCTCAGGTTTCAGAGAAGAGTGCTCAGGTGCCAATGGTGTTAGATTTGTCTGAACAAAAGTCCTCATTTTAAGCACTACCTGGCACCACACACTCATTGGCTTTTCTTATCATCACTCTGAGCCCATTAACCCTGCAGAAGAAAAACATCAGGAAGGTTTTAAATATTTCTTCTTTGGGGTACAGTTTGCAAGGAAAGGAATTGTATTAAGAGATGATGTAAGTACTCTTATTAGAAAAAGAAGCTCCTTGTGGCCAGAAGCTGACCAGTGCCCAAACCATGCAGAAGGGAGACAATAATTACCAGGTCATGGGATAAAATTGTGGAGAGGGACTAAAGTTTCAAGATTATAAGCCAGACTTTACCTGCTCCTAATTTAATTTAATGCAATCCTCACTGTTTGTCATTGCTTGTTTTTGATGTACAAAGCCATGGGATCTGTTTATTGTATGTTCTCTGGTATAATTAGGAAATTATTCTACCAGCTCTTTTTTCTCATCCCGTTTGGTGGCTTGTCAACTCCTCTGCACTAACTGTTGCTTGTTTTCTGACGGTCAAGCACTATGTTCTCATGAGCTGTGACCCTGGGGTATCCAGGCTCCATTCTGCCTGCTGTGGAAAGCGTGCACAGTTTTCTGAGCTGGTCACATATCTCTACATTTTATGTACATTGTCTTTTAAAGCAATGTTAAGACATTTAGATACTCTTTCTTGATGAGGTTTAAGCACCACACAGAGCATTCATATAATGGAGAGATTGTGAACAACAGAGCGAGCCTCTGCCATAATTGGATTTATTATATTTTAAAACCAGCAGTTACATACTAAATGTTTTACATAGTGTTTTTTATACTTTTCATTTTATTAAGTATTGCCATTTAGAAAATTTAGAGGTTAAACATTTATTTAAAATTCATCTCTTGTAATTTGCAAAAAAATGGAAAGCTTATGTGAGTATCTATTTTTAAGCCAATTAATTAAAAATTCCCTGGGGTTAACTGGGAAGCAAAGTATAAGAAAATTTTAGTTTAGTGAAAAAGTCTAAGTGATGACAAACTAAGAAAATAAAAGGGAAATTATACTTTCATCCCCTTTTCCTTCAATTGCTCTATTTTTTAATCAAGTTATTCGACTTTATTTTTGTCCTTGATAATTATACATTATTTTAATGTGACTAGATTTTGTATCACTCCAGGCTGGAGTACAGTGGAATGATTATAACTCACTGTAACCTCAAGTTCCTGAGCTCATGTGATCCTCCTGCCTCAGTCTTCAAAGTAGTTGAGACTACAGGTACAGGCCACAATGCCAAAATAATTTAAAAACCTTTTTTAATGACAGGTGTCTTGCTCAGACTGGTCTCAGGCTGCTCTCAAGCTTCTGGCCTCAACTGATCGTCTGGCCTCAGCCTCCCAATAAGCTGATATTACAAGTGAGAGCCACTGAGCCCAGCTCTATATTTTAAAATCTATTTATCTCTTTAGTTTTTTTCTAAAGCATCCTTAATATCTTCACTTGAACTTTCAGGCTTTCAACCTACGGTTGATTTTATCCATGCTGCTATTCATCATATTTATTCTATTGCTTATATATTTTTGTAATATATTTAATATTTTGAGTTTTAAATTCTTGCTATTTATATGTATGTATGTATTTTTAGCTATCTCTTTTGCAAGGCCATGTGTCTGCCATGCTCTCCAGAGAAGAGAATGGACTCTGCTTTTTTGAGAAAAGAACTTTTAAATCATAAGACTAAAACAAACCATGTGGGAAATAAATAATATAAAAAGTATTTTAATCAAGGTTTTTTAGAAATTACAATCTGGGAGACACAAATCTAGCAAGAAGTTATATCATGTTCCATTCAGGTGAGGTTAGAGAGGGGCTTATAAAGTTTAACTGAAAGTTTACACAAGTGAAAGATTTTAGCGCAGTCTATGATGGGCAATGGTTGGTTGCCAGCTTAGAATGTATCTAGGCTAGCATCAGCTTAATTTAGCACAGCTGTCTCTTCAGGTGGTTTATGATCAGGCCTGGTATAAACAATTTAAGTCAAATGGAACTGCTTTTTCAGGACATCTGTAATTTTCCCTGTTCAAACAGATCAAATTCTGCCTGGGTGTGTATGAATATTAATTCAACTCTTCAGGCCCTCCCAGTTCGTCTTTAGATACCTCTCATGCAACTATCTTCATTTTGGATTTCTTTTCATCAGAAATAAAGTGTGCAAAGATTTTCACTGGCAAGGAACAGAAAAATAGTGCTCACCTGTGATTCATCAGACCCCAGCCAGGAAGAAAACACCAATATGTGCCTGACAAAAAGGCTTGAGGATTTTCAGGTGATTTATTCCTCAAAAAGAATTGGCTCGAGCCTTTAGTCCCAGAACTTTGGGAGGCTAAGGTGAGCAGATTACTGGAGGTCAGGAGTTCAAGACCAGCCTGAACAACATAGTGAAAGTAAAAATACAAAATTGGCCAAGGCGGGTGGATCACGAGGTCAAGAGATCAAGACCATCCTGGCCAACATGGTGAAACCCTGTCTCTACTAAAAATACCAAAAAAAAAAAAATTAGCTGGGCGTGGTGGTGTGCGCCTGTAGTCCCAGTTACTTGGAAGGCTGAGACAGGAGAATTGCTTGAACCCGGGAGGCGGAGGTTGCAGTGAGCCGAGATTCTGCCACTGTGCTCCAGCCTGGAGCCAGGCAATAGAGTAAAACTCTGTCAAAAAAAAAAAAATACAAAATTTACTAAACATACTAAAAGTAAAAAAGTTAACTGGGCATGATGGTGAGGGCCTGTAATCTCAGCTACTCTGGAGGCTGAGGCAGGAGAATCACTTGAACCCGGGAGGTAGAGATAGCAGTGAGCTGACATTGCACCAGTGCACTCCAGCCTGAGTAACACAGCAAGACTCCATCTAAAAAAAATTGGACAAAGAATTGGACTAATGCTGGAAATTCTACTTCATAGATAACAAAAATGTTTACAGAATAAAGTCCAGGTGTAGCCATAAAGTGGCATTACAATTCTTTTTCTCTAGATAAGAAACAAGCTTAAAAAAAGAAAGGAAATTCTAAGGTAAGAGACAAAATCTCTGGAAGGATGTACACCTAAGGTAAATGCTCAGTCACAGGCCCCTAGAAGAAGACTGAGAAGGCAGCTTCTTTCCCTCCCTGCATTCATTGTCAATAGGCTTTCCCTGGCCTTGTCCTTTTCATGTTGGTCATTTTGATTATCGTGTACTTTTTCTCCCCCACATAGACCCGATGCAATTTGGAAGAGTTTGGAAGAGAAAACTACAGAGTTGGAAGAGAAAACTACAGAGTTGGAAGAGAAAACTACAATGTCCCATAGTTGTTTAAAAGAAACCTCAGCAAGTGAAGCAGAAGTTTATTTTTTTTTTTTCTAAAATCATACAAAGATATTCACCCTCCTGGGTCAGGAAATTATCTCTTCTATTGTTTTTAAAGAAATCTGTATTTCCAAGGCTGTTGCTATACTCCATGAACATACCTTCAGATTCTTAATTCTAGAAGTTTGAAGTGGCTATCTTCACTCTCTCCTTGTGTTAATACTAAAATAAACATGCACTCTGAGAAAGATGGAATTGGGTGTCTTACCCAGCAGCCAGAAAGTATGGCTGTTTTTCTCTTCTTCCTCATGCATCATGCTGTTGACTCTTTAGAATTTCATATTTCAAGGAGAAATGTTAGAGTCTGTATCTCATTTCAGCTTACACAAGTGTAATAAAAAGAATAAAAAGAATCAGAACTCTGAGTTTGTAGTAGCATGAGATTTTAATATAATATTCAACTCTAGCATTTACTATTTACAAAAAATAATTATTTCCACTCCTCTCTGGATAAATAGCTTCTGGGAAATAACTATCAGGGAGATGGATAAGGCCTGTCTTCTCTTCTGACTTTTCATGATCTCAGGAAATGTCCTGCAATATTCTTTACACTAAAGCTGCAGGAATTGAACCAGAATCCCAAGTGCCTTAGTGAAGCCCTATGTCTGAGAAACAGGCTGTGCTTGAGCTGGTCTCAATTTGCTTTGTCACTGACACAGGGCTCTGCACTGGGGCCTGGCTACTAGATGGAAAGGCTAAATTATGTTGGGGCTTCCCTCAGATTTATGACTTATCATCCTACCCCATCTGCACTCTGGGCTCCAGGCACTGTGCTGAGCGCTGTTTATTGACAGTACACCTGTATCCCTGATATGTGAGTAATCAGTTACCATTGCCCCATTTCACAGAAGACAAAACCAAATCCAAGGGAGGAGAGGCAACTCTGGCCACTTGCAGGACTGGGCAGTGGTGGTGCTGGAATCCCAGCATCAGCTTTCGGGTCCCCTCTGCTCTCACTAAGCCCAAAGCTCCACTGAGCCTTATAAAACAAATGGAAATAGATTGCCCCACCTCACAGCCCTAGGGTGAAACTGGGTCAGGCTCGATGTGGAGGACACTGAGCACAGCGCAGGTTGCGTGTGAGTGGGGACTGCCGTTGTTTCATGACGTCCTCAGGTTAGGAGGTTTTCTGTCATGTAATGACAGCTGGCTCAGGGTGTATCAGAAGGAAGGGCTTCCCCACTGTTTGTTGCAACAGCCACCTGTCCCAGTCACGACCGTTCCAAAGTCCTCCAGAGAATTTCTCAGATGGCCACTCAATTGTGTGGTGTTCTATTGCCCATGGGAGGAAGCCTGAACATTTTATCATAGAAGGAATAATTTCTAGTGTTTGACAGCACAGCAGCAAAACTATAGTTAACACTATTTTAAAATATACTTTATAATGGCTAGAAGAGAAGGCTTTAAATTCTTTCAACACAAATTTTTCCCAACACAAAGAAAATAATATCCATGTTTGAGGTGATGGATATTCTAAATACCCTGATTTGATCACTACTTTGGATGCATGTATCAAAATACCACTCATGGACCCCCAATATGTATACAATTATTATGTATCATACTAAAAAATGCAAAGAAAAAAATGTGAAAGTGACTCTCAATTAAGAAGAAATGACGGAGCTTGGCTGTTGTGAGGCAGCTATGCAAACTTGCTGCCAGCTGAACAAATCTTCCTCCTGTATTCAGTGTCCAAAAAATCCGTTTCCCATGGCCGCTCCTGCTACATTTTTGGTGCATTGGCTGGGAAGCGAGTCTCAGATAGCAGACGGTGGGAAAAAGTCCCTTAGGTGGTTTGCCTAGCCCTGTGGAGCATCCCTGCAGGGGGACTGCTGCTCACTGGGGTGACGCATCCTGAGAGCGCTCCTGGGCAGGTATTTTCCCAGTGGAGCAGGAGCAGGGAGAGCAGAGTCTTTCTACTCACCCCGCCAGAGCACAGCAGGGAGGCCCTGCAGTGTGGATTTACCCAGTGGCTGAGCACCGAGGAGGAGCTGGCGTTTGGGGAAGTCTGGACCACTGAATTTGGCAGTCTTACTACTGTTTCATAAAAGCTGGAATTTTGCTGGAAATACCTTTTGTAGATTATCAACAGAATGAATGTTTAAACTGTGGATACACACATCAGTTTAACTCGGCAGTCTCAATACTATTTCGTATAAGCCGGGATTTTGCTGAAATATCTGTTTTGAGATTCTCCACAGAAAGGATTTTCAACTGCTGCATACACACATCAGCTTAACTCTGAAGGGTTTCTAGACTGCTGCATATACACACGAGTTTAACTCTCATACTCCCATTCACTCTGGAAAGTCCAAACGCTGTACCTAGAAGAAACGTGTTTCTAACTCGCTGAGCGAAACACAGCTTCAACTCTCTTAGTTGAAAAGAACACACAGCAGAGCAGTTTGAAAGATGCGTTTCAACAAAATACGAGGGTCCAGGTGCCGTTTTAGCTGGCAATTGGAGCTCCGGGAAGGCAGAGCCGCCCATTCATCTGATTAAAAAAGGGGACTGAAACAGGCAGCCAGGCCAGGAGATTTCCCAGGCAAAAAAATGCCAGGGCCCACAGTTTCAGCTGGCGCAGTGATTCACCGCACAGGAAATCGCACAGATCCCGGCACCTTTTCAACAAGCGGCTGGAACACCTGGGAGACAGTCGACCATTCAACTAAAAAAAAAAAA
>PVKV010026280.1:9258-28330 GCA_004027835.1 Alouatta palliata | reverse complement strand
GGCAAATTGCTTGGACGTTCTGAGTCTTGGTTTTTACCATCTGTACAATGGGTGGCCGGAATAAATTATCCTTAAAGGCCCTTCCAGGCTTAAGCTTCTACTTTTCCAAGATCCTAAGGAGCCCTTCTGTGTCTCCAGAATGCAGAAATGCCGTTTCCACTACTGCGCGCTGTGTACCCTCAAAACTCATCACGTGGTGTAGTCATTCCAAACGCGCTTGCGCGCACACACACACACACATATATACACACACACCACACACACACAGACACCACACACACTCCCCTCAGCCTCCTTCTCCTGATTGTGTGTTTAACGTTCGTAGGTCATCCCAGGTTCGCAAGTGCTCAGCTATAGCAAGTTTTCCTTAATTTTAGGTAGAATTTGTTCATGCACTACTTTTGCACTGACTACTGCAGTGGAGTCAGCTTCCTTTACAAAGCCCAGGCAGCATGGAAACTCTTAAGTAAAGACAGAAGCTCTCCGTTGCTTTGGGAAGAGGGTAAGGAGCTAGCAAAGGGCCCCATGATGACAAGAACCCAAAGCGGGAAACATTGTGTTTTCCTGCTCAGAGGGTAATGCTGGCTCCTAGGGCTATGCCCGGGGTTCTCCCGCCCCAGCTAGCGTTCCGCTTTCCCGACCTTGCTGCCCGGATGCCCCCGGTGCTCCGGGGCTAATCCTAGTTCTGCGTCCAGAGCCCGCACTTTGAGGCCTGCGGAGAACTAAGACCCCAGTCCCCGCAAACCCAGCCTACGCAGGAGAGCGCTGCCCTCTAGTGAATATATTGGGACATGCAGCGTGGCACGAGCTCCGCGGGAGCAGCGCGGCTGCAAGTCCTCGCGACGGTAGAAATCAGTCCTTTGGAAAGCCCTGGGACCTTTTCCCTATGTATGGGCCCAGGAACTGTTTATGATTTCCCCCTGGGTCTGGGAGAGATGGATGCATAGGTGGATTGGATACATCGATGATAAATGTAAAGTAAGCAGACGATGGGCACAGATAAAAAGGTGGACGGATTACAGATGGCTAGAAAGGAACACGTTTTGAGGGCTTGCTATAGTGCCAGGCACAAGGCTAAGAGATTTCGTCCATTATTTCATTTGATTCTCTCCAGAACCTTATGAATGGCATATTACCTCTGTGCCTATTTTTCAAATGGGGAAACTGAGGCCTCAGGCAATGTAAGCAACTTGCCACTTAGCAATTCTTTGCAGATCCAGGAAGTGGGAAAGTGTCTTAATGGACACTCCCAGCCTCCACCGTGTGCCCTTGGCCCCCTCCTTAAGGAGATGTTCGAAGTCTTAGTGTCCCGGGTAGGGCGTCCCTCATGCCTCCCACGCCACCACACTCCTGGCGCGCTGACACTACATCCACCCCGGCACCTCCTCTCACTCTTCGAACACCCTCAGGACGCCCTGGACAGCGCGCTCGAGGCTGGGGGTCTTCGACTTGGGAGCCCCCCAAGGGGGGCTGGATAAACATGGATCCTCTCCCACAGTGGCTGAAAACCGCGCAGACCCTGAACCTGAGGGTTTTTCTGCTTCTACGCTTGGCCAAGGGTCTCTCTAACTGGAAAGGTGAAAACTCTGTCCCGTGATTTTAAGATTCCCAGAAAGTTTCAAACGTTCATTTCCCGTAACCATTAATTGAGCGCCTACTGCGCACCTTGACGCTGTTAGATGCTGCAGCAAGGAACTGGGAGTCAAGCGTGGGGACAGGAGGCTGGATAAATGACGACATTCCGGACGGCTGTGCTTGGTGCCCACGGGGACCCGCGAGGGGGCCCAGGGAGAAGGCGGGAAAGCGGCAGGTTCCCTGGCCCGCTGGGTCTCTAGCACATTCCAGACGTCTAAGCCAGTCCGTCTGTCCTTCCAAACGCCCCAACCTCGCTTCCCCCCGCCACCCCGGAGCCGGAACCCCAAGGTGCAATTTCAGTGACTTTTTGCAGAGAAACGTGATCCTATCTCACTTCCCCAAACTTCCTAACTGCCTCGGGTTTCTCACCTGGCCGTAAGGGGAGCCACCGAGCCCCGCTCCCGTGGCCCCCACCCTCGGTGGGGGAGCAGCGCGCGGCCGCTGCAGGACCAACCCCTCCCGCGGAGGCGTCGGCGCGGGGCTGGCGTAGGGCCTGCGTCAGCTGCAGCCCGCAGGAGATTGGGGCGAGCGCGCCTCCTTCGGTTTGGGGCTAATTATAAAGTGGCTCCAGACGCGGTTAAGCCCGGGACTGCTAGGCAGGCGCTCAGAGCCCCGCAGCCTGGCCCGCCACCCCGCGGGGACGCTGAGGACCGCGACGGTGAGGCCCACGCCCGCCAGCGCACCCGGGCCCGCTTCTCCCCGACGCCCGCCCTCCTCACACTTGCCTTCTTCTCTTTCCTCTAGAGTCCTGTCTGGAACTCGGGTTTTCCAGTCGGCCTGCTCCATCCGAACAGCGTCAACGTGAGTGAATTTGCCCGAAGCTTGTCTTTGCTGCGCGGGTTTGGGGACGTCCGCCCGCCCTCTTTTCCTCCACATCTTATGCCATGGGTTCCTTAACCGCATTCCCTGGTTCTTCTTTGTGACCCCAGTCAATGTCCTGCCTCCCCCGGCGCCCGCCTCTTGCCCTTGATTTGCGGCGTTCTCTTCAGAATCTTGCCTTGGGCAGCGGACGCCCAAGAAAAGAGCCGAGTGCCCCAGACAGCCTCGTGTTGGGGGTGACCGCGCCATCCTGGGAGCCCCGAAGCGGTCTCAGTCGTCCCCGGGTCTCCCTAAAAGCTGTCGGCCGGGAGGGCGGGGCCCCAGAAAGGAGCATTCCCTCGGGCTTTTGCTCGACGATCCCGTGCTGAGGCTGTCGCGGCGAGGGTTCCGCAGAGGGACCCGTTTTGCGCGCAGGCAGATTCCAAGCGCGCGTCCTTCTCTCCTCGCAGTCCATGGCGCGGTTCCTGAGACTTTGCACTTGGCTGCTGCTGCTCGGCCCCGGGCTCCTGGCGACCGTGCGGGCGGAATGCAGCCAGGACTGCGCCACGTGCAGCTACCGCCTGGTGCGCCCCGCCGACATCAACTTCCTGGTGAGTATTGCGCGCGGCCAGTGTTGCGCACCGTGTGGGACCGAGTCTCCGCGGCAGTCCGCGGACAACCCCAGGCCCACCGCGCGGCGCGTTTGGTGGTTCTCACCGGGTCAGAGCCGCAGTGGCGCGAGCTCGTGGTGACCTGGGTATCCCAGCTGTTCCTGGAACGCTGACTGAAGTCCCGCCCTGGCTCTCAGCTTCGGGGACCCGCGACTCTCTGGGGACCGGTAAGGGTGGCGGTGTAGCCGCACAAACCAAGTTTGTTTTAACCCTGGGAATTCGGGAACCCCGAGAAGTGCTCTGTTCAGCACCTCGGATAGCACTGGGTTCTCTCCTGGGCTGTCAGAAGGAAGATGCTGTCACCCCCCCCCCCCATTCCTAACATATCCCGGCTAAGCGCCGCTCCACCTGCAACCATATTCCCATCCTTCCCGCAAATAATGCAATTTTTTGTTAGTGACACTTCAGCGCCTTTCTTTGGATTTATGTTCCCCAGTTCTCTTAACCTGGGGTCCCTTATTCCCTACTCTCACCTGTAAATAGAAGAGAACAAACGGATGGGAAAGGGATACGGGGAGAGGAACGCGAAATAACAGTAGACAGGAAAGAGTTCATAATTGTCTCACAAGCCAGTGATGCTGGAATTCAACTTGTTTCCATTGCCCTTTTGTAATATTAACTAAAACAATAGTTTATTTGGCTATGAGAAGGGAACAAGAGAAGTGGCCAGTGTCCAATGGGAAACAACAGTCCAAAGATACACTACACTACAGGGGGTTGGGGAAAGAAAATGCTGAGGACAAAATAACTTTCATTCTGATCATGTTTCCCCATGGGCTCTCGAATCACCTCTGGTGCTCTGCTGAGTCTGAATCTTCAAACTTTAGATTCAGGTAGCTTCACTTAAACCAGCCCTCCTGACGATTCCTTTGCATTGCTTTTGAAATTTGTTGAAATGTTGTGATGACTTAAAAAGCTCATAGAGAGTAATGTATTAATCCAAGCTGCTTTAGGCTCCAGTGGAATTGAGGAAATTTTACCTTATGTAGATGTTTGAAAGGGGGAGAAAACTAAGGGACAGGTTCCAAACATCTGCGGTATATATTCAGGTTAAATGTTTGTTTGACCTGTGGTAACTTGGCATTAAAGAGAAGACACGTAAGAAGGTTGTATATTTAAACTATGAGAAAAATGTTCCATCTTCAATAGGGGAAACTATTCCCTTCATCCATCTTTCTTCTTTCTCCTGTAGTCATGAGCTTTTAAGCCATGCCTAAAAATTGAGCTAGTGCTACAAATTTAAGGATAGATCTTGTGGGTAAAGGATTTTAGACACAGAAGGAGGAAGAGAAACCCAAAACATGCCATATGAAGACCCCACTTTTTGACCTGTGCCCAGTCACACATATTTTGAGCTTTGCCTGCTCAACATGTGGGGGGCTCAGCCCCCTCCCCTAGCTTTCTCTGCCATCTGAATAAAGGTTTTATGGCTTCTAGTCTAATTTTTCAAATCACACAGTATGACCCCAAAGTAGTATCATATTTACTTAAATTATGTGAGTTAGTGAATTAATATGACTGACATTTAATAACACCTATTCAAATGGTTTCTTTCATATTTAATCTGCTTGATTCACCAAGCTCCCAAAATGCTATTAATATTCCTTTTGCATTGTTGAGGAACTTGAGCAGAGCTCACTGGGTAGCACCTAGCCCTTCCCTGGGTAGCACCTCATATCTTGACTTCTCTCCTTCTCTTACCCTCATCTCATCATGTAACAGGATTGTGGGGGAGGAGAAGAGGGAGGCTGCTCTTTCCAGAATTTTCCTCACTGCTTTTTATGCTCTTGTTATCACTTATTAGTATTATCATCACTTTAATCCAGATGATGGAATGGTACATGTAGGATTAGCAACTTGAAAAAACATAGATAATAAGCAACCATCAATAAAAATAGTCTCATAAGAAGGCATTTTGCATGATAACTGATTTGGGTTGGAGCCTACATTTAGGGTTGTTATTGTCTCAGTGACAAAATGTTTACTTAGTGATGGTCTCGCTAGAATTACAGCAGTTCTGGGATTTTGGCTCTGATGCAAAAGACATAGAAGAAATGAGGTTGCCTAGCCAAAAAATATATAGTGAAATCAATATAACAAGTGTTTATTGGGCTTCTAACACGTGAAACACACTTATGCTTGGTACTGTGGTGGATGCAGAGATGAGCAGGCATACCATGCCTGATGTCCAGATAGAATTTCCCATCTAATGTGATCTTGACCATACCACAAAAAGGGTAATACCACAAAACATGCATACATGGCTGTAGGAGCCATCAATTAAATCAATGCCTTAGTGTCAGTACATTATTCTGATATTTATTACTATTTGGTTTTGAAGGAATCACATACAACATACATTTAAAAGTCTTGTGATATTAGTATACAAAATATTCAACATTAATTTTTAGCAACAAGATCCCTTAGATACAGTTTTAGAATGGAAATATTATTGCCCCTTAAACAACTTAAACTTTTAGTGATATTTTATTTTGTTCTTCATGTGTCAGGAATAAAATAGGACATTTTAATTATTAATAGATCATCTTTCGATTTTTGTATAGTCATATATTTAATTTTCTCAGACACAAAGCTTAAATACTTATTAAAGGCTGGCTAAATATATGCCCTCCAAGATTTTGTTGCACTAATAAAATGCTTTCTTTCATTGTGAAAATGATGTGTATTTAACATCACTTAATATATCAGTATATTTTTAAATAATAAGAAAGAGCCTGGTCTTCCTGTCTAAATAAAAGGTCTGTAACCTGGGCTCTAGATTTCAGAGGGCTATGAAAGAAACACTGAAATGCTAACAGAAAATCACGCATGTTTTGTAAATGTTCAGATATTACTACTCTCTTTATCATACCCAAGTGATCCGTTAAATAGAAAAAAAATCTTAAGATCATTCAAATGTATAGACTTACAATGATTTTGAATTTAATATTTGTATAAGAAAAAGGAAAGAATGTATGCTGATGATTCCTATTTTATCAAATAGAATGATTTACGTTGGAAAATACTTTTTCTGTACAACAGTGACTGAATGTGAAGAAAATAAACATCAATAATATGTGTATTTTCATTTGTACAGTTTTATATCTGATCTCATTGTTATAGACATTTTGTTCAAGATAATAAAATCTGTTATATCCGGCAAGGAAAAAAAGGCAAAAAAGAAGATCTGTACTTTCAACAAATTAATGTATCAGAATGCAAATAATTCATAAGATTTAAATTGAGTTTTTAGGATGTCTTTCTTTATAAATTTATTTTTAAATTGTTTTTCTTTGAAGATTGAAAGTACTTGCGGGAATATTGGATACCATTTTAGGTAAAATATTAACACAAAAAAGTAAATGACCCTTATGTTATTAATATTGATTTTATTTGTAAGACAAGAAGATAAAAGGAATTTTGAGGAAATGTCCCTTATTAGGTGAAAAAATTTCTCCCTTTTGGTTAGAGAATTCTCAAACAAAATGATATCAGCAGAGGAAAATTATCCAGTGAAATTACATTCTGAAGGCAGCCTAAGTTAAAACTGGGTAGAAAAATGTTAAAAATCTTTTAAATTTTCAATGGGTTTTAAATCCAAAGGCAGATCCCTAACAGGATTCAGTTAACTCCTCTCTGATTTTTATTTGTTTCATTTGCTTGTTCAGCCTGATGAAAAGTTGTGACAAGAAATTGGGGATGACCTTATTATAATAAGGGAGTTATGGTGTCAAAGCAAGCCTATTTTGGTCCCCAAAAGTCCATTTACTTAATGAAATCAGAGAAGCTTCTTTTTCTCATCACATCAAATTGTTTTTCCCAGGCTTGCATAATGGAATGTGAAGGAAAACTGCCTTCTCTGAAAATCTGGGAAACCTGCAAGGAGCTCCTGCAGCTGTCCAAACCGGAACTTCCTCAAGACGGCACCAGCATCCTCAGAGAAAGCAGCAAGCCAGAAGAGAGCCATTTGCTAGCCAAAAGGTATGGGGGCTTCATGAAAAGGTACGGAGGCTTCATGAAGAAAATGAATGAGCTTTATCCCATGGAGCCAGAAGAGGCCGATGGAAGTGAGATCCTCACCAAGCGGTATGGGGGCTTCATGAAGAAAGATGCAGAGGAGGACGACTCAATGGCCAATTCCTCAAACCTGTTAAAAGAGCTTCTGGAAACGGGAGACAACCGAGAACGTAGCCACCACCAGGATGGCAGTGATAATGAGGAAGATGTGAGCAAGAGATATGGGGGCTTCATGAGAGGCGTAAAGAGAAGCCCTCAACTGGAAGAGGAAGCCAAAGAGCTGCAGAAGCGATATGGGGGCTTCATGAGAAGAGTGGGTCGCCCAGAGTGGTGGATGGACTACCAGAAACGGTATGGAGGCTTCCTGAAGCGCTTTGCCGAGGCCCTGCCCTCCGACGAAGAAGACGGAAGTTACTCCAAAGAAGTTCCCGAGATGGAAAAAAGATACGGAGGATTTATGAGATTTTAATACCCTTTCCCGCCAGTGGCCCCAGGCCCCAGCAAGCCTCCCTCCATCCTGCAGTGAGAAACTGTTGATGGTGTTCTATTGTCATGTGCTGCTTGCCGTGTAGAGTTGACCTCATTGTCTGGATAACTATATAACCTGAAAACTGCCATTTCAGGTTCTGTGCTCTTTTTGAAGTCTTTAAGCAAAGTATTGGTCTATTGCAGCTATCTCATGTTCATGCTAAAATAGTTTTTGTAATCTTGTCTCTTATTTTTGACAAACATCAATAAATGCTTACTTGGATATAGAGATAATAAACCTATTACCCCAAGTGCATAATATCCTTGTAAGTCTCTTTTTCTCTAAGGCCTTCATTTACCTTTGAGTTTCCACATCAATCCTAGACTGAGGGACAGTAGAACCATCTGCTTTTGACATAATAATCATTGTCCTTCTCTTTCAGCCAAGGCCGCAAAGACATTTTTTATTTAATTCCTCATATATGAAATCTTAGATGAGTAAACACATGGGAGCAAAATAAAACGTATTTCACTCTCATTTCTGGAAATCAGATACATGAAGGAAAACCAAAGCCTAATAAAGGAGCCAGCTATGCCCTCATTACACACATACACACACACACACACACACACACACACACACAACACTTGCATTTATATCAGGTGTATGTGTCTCCTTTCTTGAGTAAAGTATTTTAGAAGTTAGTAAGAAATTAAAGATAATTTAGCCCAATTTTACACATGAAGAAAGGGAAGTCAAGAAAGGTTGTGTAGTTGGCCCAAGAATGCCCAGCAGTTGAAGGATAAAACTAGGATTAAAACCCCAAACGTTTTGTGCCCAGTCAATATCCTTTTCACTGCAGTTCCTTATCTCCCGTCCAGGTCGCTACTAAGAATCATAAGAACGTGGAACTACATCTTGGTCACACTGTACACCTCTGCACAATGACTGTAGCAGATTCTCCAGTATCGAATGAATGGATATATGAATGATGATTGAATGAATTTGGCGACCAGATAATGAGGAGAGATATTGTGAGTGTTTAGCAAGGTAAATCTCCAAAACGCAAGGTGTTTATGACTACTTCTTATTGATGAAACAACATTCAGATATAAGAAAGGTAACTTTTCTTCGTTTTTCTAATTGAAACAACATACAGCTCAACCTCTATTCACTAAATTATTTTCCAGGACCCCCACCAAGCTTTTCTCTTGTGTTTCTCAAAACACTGGAATTTAGCAACTCAGTAAAAGTGGGGGATGAGTTCCTGGTCTGCAGGCCACCGACCTTGCTGCCAAGATGCTCACTGTGCTAGCCTGTGTGCCCCATCTGATGAGGCGGCTGCACTGTGCTCGGCAGTTTGCCCTCTACGTACAGCCCTGCCAGGGCCCCCCAGGACAGCCACGTGTTAGGAGAACCAGCTCCCGGAATTAGTGCAAGGAATCACAGGTCCCCACACTCACAGAGCCCCAACACTATCAACCTTCCTGATTTTGGGGAAACTAATCTTTTCTTCCAGGCAGAGCCCTGGAGGAAAAAAGATAATACAATGATTATTGATAAGATAATACCATTATTATCTCACAATAACACAATATGTATACTTACACATATCATAAGTTTGATAAACTAACACAAGTTCACCATCAAATACATTTTTTAAAGCAAGCACAGTTCTTTTATTTATTTATTTATTTATTTATTTTAATTTATTTATTTATTTATTTTTTTAACAGATGAGGGCTCACGTTGTTGCCCAGGCTGGAGTGCAATAGCTAGCTCACTGCAGCCTCGACTTCCTTGGCTCAAACAGTCCTCCAGCCTCAACCTCCTGTGGTTCCACCTACTCAGGGCTATTTATTTATTTTTTTATTTTTTAAGAGATAGGGTCTTCTTATTTTGCCCAGGCTGGTCTTAAATTCCTGGCCTCAAGCGATCCTCCCACCTCAGCCTCTCAAAATGCTGGGATTACAGGCACGAGCCACGGGTGCCTAGCCAAGCACAGATTTTTATCTAGGAGGCTTTCTTCTCTTTGGGGGAAGCGGTGTAGACCAGGCTAAGACATTCATGGTAGTTAACAGAGAGTTGCCTGCTGCTCCATTTTACCCCACTGTCGCCTCTGCCAAGGGCCGCGTAATGCTTGGGGTGGGACAGCGTCACACACTTGCAGTTCCTCATCTCTCATGTCTGGTGTAGAATCGGGAACCTAGAGGATGCTTCAAAAATGCCTAGGGAAGGAAGGAACAGAGGAGAGGGGCCATGACATGAGGAAAGGGGGAAGAGACAATGGGAGATGACTCCTCTCCAGGCTGCGGAGGTGATACCAAGGCCGTGAGCCAGCCCCGGGCATCCCAGGACGCAGGACCACCTCCCCAGATGTCCTCACCAGTAAGTACCAGCAGTAACTACTGGCTGTCATCCACAAAACGTGACTCGAGGGGGCTGAGCAGGCCTCACTCACTCTCTGAATTTCTCCTGAGCTGTCTGGCCTTCAGTCTGAAATTCCAGCATTAGAAATTTGCTTTCCAACTCTTAAAAGGGCTTTGATGTTTGATGCTTTTAAGAATTTCCTATTTAAATTCGGAGGGTCCCAGGCCCCCTGGGTTGCTATTCTAAGGCGGCTAGCCGGACTCTGACTATGGCACTCAGTGCGTACTCAGTGCACGTCTGAGTTCTGAAAACACGAGACCGACTAGGGTGAGGACTAACCTAGGACTACGACTTAGGGGTGAGATGAACCCAAAGCCGCCGCTGCCTTGAGAGGGTCTCAGAGAAAACCACGTGGAACAAGAAGAAGGGTGACCCCCAACCTGCAGAGGGCGCTGCTGCTCCATTCCATGCTCTCCCGGGGCTGGGGCTCGTTCCCACCCACTCGGGCGTCCCACTGCCACCTCCAAGCCTGCGCCCCGCTCTGGGGCCAGGCTGTCTGCATGGCAGTCCCAGCTAGCTGTGTGAACTGCAGCTCCCCCTGCCTTGGTTTCTCCTCTGTGCCTCATTCAGTTATTGTGGTAAGTAAAACGAGTCAGGATGTAGGGTCCTTAAGCCAGGGCCAGCGCACAGCAGCACTTAACAGCAGCGCTCACAGGGTTACCTGCTGCAATTGCTCTTCCACGTGGATCTTGGGCTCCCCCAACCCCACACACACCCATCTCACGTCACCCTGGGTCTTTCAGAGATAGATACCATCCATGAGCCTCCGTCCTGATCACCAGGCAGGGGGCTCCTTTCCTGACAGCTGTATCCCACGAGGTAGAAACTGCTTGCAAAGCCCCTCCTACTCATCTTCACTTTTTCAGTATTCTATTACAAACCTGTAAAACCTGTGTAATCAAAGAGTTATCCACATGCCATTATGCATTTATCCAAACCCATAGAAGGTCCAACACCAAGAGCAAACCCTAACGTAAACTGTGGCCACTGGGTGATAATGATGTATCAGTGCAGGCTCATCAACCGTAACAACTGGACCACTCTGGCTGGGCCTGTTGATCATGTGGGAGGCTGTGCATGTGCCGGGATAGCGAGCATATAGAAAATCTCTGTACCTGCCACTCAATTTTGCTGTGAACCTAAAACTGGTCTGAGACAGAGAGAGAGAGAGAGAGAGAGAGAGGTTATCCAAAAATAAAAGGCATGAAGACTCTGAGCCTTGAGCTACAAAGATTTCTTAAGAAAAGATAGGGGAGGGTTGTAAAGCTTTGAACATTTTCATTTACGTGTTTATTTTCCTTTTTTTCCTGAAATGTACAGAAGCACCCCCTTGTAGATCAATTCATTCATTCCGCAAATGAATGAAGCCAGTGCATGAATATTTGTTGGAAGAGGCTCTAAATGGAGGGAAGAGCCAGTGCAATGCCTCAAAATGGAGACATGGTGGATTAGTGGAGAAGGAGCAAGACTTGTGAAGCCTGGGATGAGCGCTTGTGGTTTTATTCTCCGTATGATGGAAAATGATTCAAGGCTGAGAGCAGGAGAGTGGCAAGATATACTGACATATTTAAACCTCACTGTCTCCCACGAAGAACAAGTTTTCTCTCTCTTCGTTCTCCTGAGGGAAGAATGTACTACTTATCTGCCATCATTCTGCATCCATCAAAACATCTGGGTTTACGTGAAAGAAAAATTATATAAAACTTTCAGTGCTTTCTAAAAAAATGCAATGAATACATTTTCTTTATCAATTCCTATGCCAAAAACTAGAACTCACAGTGCTTGCCAATAGCTTTGAGAATGAAGAATACAAACAAAAGAAAACATGCAATTACATCATTGGCCAGGCACGTGTGTCTCTGCAGGGAGTGCAAAATTCACATCTGCAGAGGAGCTTGGCAATATGAGGAGACACTCATCCATGTCTCATGCTTACCCTTCTTCTCTTAGCTTTTTTTTATCAGGTATAACATAAACACAGAGAGTTCCACACATCATGAGGGGACTTCTCACTGGATTGCTACGAAGGACACATTCCAATGAACCATCCTCCAGGACAAGAAAGAGAGTTTCACCAACACCTCAGAAACCCCACGCCATGGCCCCTCCAGATAACTATTCTTCCCTTCTCCCCAAGGTGACCACCCTCAGGACTTTGAAAACCATGCATCAGTTCACCTGTTTTTAAATTTTATATACATGGAAATACAATTTTCCCCCATCTATTTGGTTCCGTATTTGATTTGCAAGATTCATCCATGGTGCTGTATATCGAAGTGGTTCATTATTTTTATTGCCACAGAGCATTCAGTTGTATGAAAATATGACAGTTCCATTTCATTACTAGTTGATACCTGAATAGTTTTCAGGTTTTGGCTTTTGCAAATAATGCTGCTATAACTGTGTACACTGTCTTCTGCCACCTTTTTTACATTTTATTTATCTTGGCAATATTTCCACATCAGCATATGAGTCTGCCTGATTCTCTTTAACTACTGCATGGAATTGTGTCATATATATGCTTTGGAGTGGTTTTTTTTGTTTTGTTTTGTTTTGTTTTGTTTTGTTTTAACAGCTCTACTGGTAGTTGATGTTTTCACATTACAAACAGTGCTTCCGTAAACATCCTCCGCTGTGGCTCTCAGCACACACAACACATTTCTCCTGGGTACTTAACTGAGAGCAGACTTGCCAGATCATAAAGTATACATGTATTCAACTGTCATTTATAGTGCCTCACAGGTTTAAAGAGTTTGTACTAGGCCAGGTTCAGTGGCTGTCGGCTGTAAACCCAGCACTTTGGGAGGCCAAGGCAGGTGGATCACCTGAGGTCAGGAGTTCGAGACCAGCATGGCCAACATGGTGAAACCCCATCTCTACTAAAATTACAAAAAATTAGCTGGGTGTGGTGATGTGCACCTGTAATCCCAGCTACTTGGGAGACTGAGGCAGGAGAGCAGCTTGAACCCGGGAGGTGGAGGTTGCAGTGAGCCAAGATCGCACCATTGCATGCCAGCCTGGGCAACAAGAGCTAAACTCCACCTCAGAAAAAAAAAGAGTCTGTACTATTTAGGACTTCTATTTGCAGTGTATGCCCACTGGTACGTCATGTTGTCAGTCTGTTTAAAGTTAGCCATTCTGTTTAGTTTACATTTCCCTAATTACTAATGACATGAAGCATCATCTCATATGTTAATCGATCATTCGGATATCCTTACTCTTTTGCTTTGCAAATGTGTTTTTCAGAGTACTTATCTGAATGATTTTCTGTTCTGCGGTGAATTGCTTTAGACCCGTCAAATGCATGAGTTATTTAAGCTATAAAATATCTTCAAGAATCATTTTTTATCACCTTATTACAATCCACACGAGCCTATTTATCACCCTGACTGTGGACTGACTCCATGGCAATGCTAACTTATCATTTACTGCCCAGCAAAATACTGGATACGCTTGCTGTTTCTCCTTCTAGCCTTTGTGTTTAGAAGCCCTGAGTGGAGTGCTGGGGTTAGAACAGCCCTTTCCCACAGTCAGCCTTACCTGTCTGCCGGTCTCCTTGCAGGCTCCCTGGGATTGGGAGAACTGGGCAGGTCCTCCCAGGACCTTCCCCAGCAAGGTGAAGAGCACACTCCATTTCTGAGGGATTCACAGGTTTTGGTAACAGTCATTTCAAGGAGCCACTCCATCACCAGCCAGCAGGGAGGCGCCCCCTTCCTTCAGCCACTAGGCTCTAGTCTGGCCGTGACCCTGTGGTTTCTTGCTCTCTTCCCTAGGAAACTCTGGAGGACCTCAGGCAGACCCTTTGCTGGCCACCAACTTGCTTACTCTCATTTTGATATTGATCTAGAAAGAAATTGGAAGGGAGAGAGAGTCGTAGACATCAACTGAAAGAGCCAAATTTCTTTTTTTTTTCTTTTTTTTAAATTTTACTTTAAGTTCCGGGGTACATGTGCAGATCTTGCAGGATTGTTACATAGGTACACGCATGCCATGGTGGTTTGCTGCCTCCATCCCCCCGTCACCTACATTAGGTATTTCTCCTAATGTTATCCTGCCCCAATCTCCCCACTCCCTGCTATCCCTCCCCTAGGCCCCCACCCTCCAATAGACCCCAGTGTGTGATGCTCCCCTCCCTGTGTCCATGTGTTCTCATCGTTCAACACCCACTTATGAGTGAGAACATGCGGTGTTTGGTTTTCTGTCCTCGTGTCAATTTGCTGAGAATGATGGTTTCCAGATTCATCCATGTCCCTGCAAAGGACGTGAACTCATCCTTTTTTTATGAAAGAGCGAAATTTCTAAAATCCATCTTTCAATTTATCAATCAAGTGGAAGACTAGATCTTCAAAGTATCCAGAAAGGACTGAGTAGAGAATGAACCACGAGGAAGGCACAGAATTTGAAATCAGCGGTGAGGTCATAGGAGAGGCCACTCTTGTTGAAGAATTGTCTGGCGGCATGGAGACTTAGATGAATTTGGAACTGGCAATAGAGAATTTGCCCAGAAAGTTTTTTTTTTTTCTTTTCATTATCCAAATTATTAACTGAATAAATACTTATGGAGCATATACTATAGGCCAGGTGTTCCTGACCCCCCGGGCCACAGACCAGTACTGGTCCACGGCCGGTTAGGAACCCAGCCGTACAGCAGGAGGTGAGCGACAGGCTAGTGAGCATCATGGCCTGAGCTGTGCCTCCTATCAGATCAGCAGCAGCATTTGATTCTCAAAGGAGTGTGAACCAACCCCACTGTGAACTGTGCATGTGAAGGATCTAGTTTGCACGCTCCTTAAGAGAATCTAACTAATGCCTGATTATCTGAGGTGGGACAGTATCATCCTAAACCGCCCCACCAGATCCATGGAAAAATTGTCTTCCACAAAACTGGTCCTTGATGCCAAAAAGTTTGGGGACCACTGCTAAAGGCCATGCACTACCCTCTGCTCAGAAGCTACTAAAAATGAAAGTCCACACAATTATCTACTTTCTCAAAATGTACCTTCTATGGGTAGAGTGAGGCAATAATCAACAGGTAAACAAGGTGATTTTAGGTAGTTCTAAGTGCCACAATTGTTCTTCATATTAATTCTTAAGTGCAAGTTTATAGAGTGTTATTATTGAAATTCCTCTTTTACCTTCTGTAGTTCCCACTGTTAAAAGTTTGGCACTTACTCTAAATATATTGTTTTTATTAATGAATACATACATACACATGCATTCACGAACACACACAGTTTTATTTTTGTTCTTTATACAAATGAAATAATTCTATACACCGTATTCTGCCACCTTTTTTTTCACTTGGAATATCTTGACAATATTTCCATATCAACATGCGAGTCTACCTGATGACCTGTAACTACTGCATGGAATTGTATCATTTATATGCTTTGGGTTGTTTTTTTTTTTTAACAACTCCACTAGTCATCAATTTTTTCACATTACAAACAGTGCTTTAGTAAACATCCTTATAAACATACATGCACTATATATCCCATTCCTTCTATGTAAAAGGCACTTGTTTGTGTGTGGGTGTGTGTGTGTGTGTGTGTGTGTAGTAACGGTGGTAGTAGCAGTACATATTACAAATATTCCATAAGATTAACTTTTAAAAATACAATTGTTGGATCATCTTTATGTTAAAAGCCCTCAACAAACAAACTAGGCATTGAAGAAACATACTTCAAAATAATAAAAGCCATCTATAACAGATCCACAGCCAACATCATACTGAATGAGCAAAAGCTGGAAATGTTCTCCTCTTGAAAACCAGAACAATAAAAGGATGTCTTCCCTCACCACTCTTGTTTAACATAGTACCGGAAGTCCTAGCCAGAGCAATCAGCAAGAGAAAGAAAGAAAAGGCAATGAAATTTAAAAAGAGGAACTCAAACTATCCCTGTTTGCAAGCAATATGACGCTATACCTAGAAAATCCTATAGTCTTTTCCCAAAAGCTCCTTGATCTGATAAACAACTTTAGCAAAGTTTCAGGATGCAAACTCAATGTACAAAACTCAGTGGCATTCCTATATATCAACAACATCCAAACTGAGAGACAAATCAAGAATGCAATTCCATTCACAATATCCACAAAAACTATAAAATACCTAATAATACAGCTTACCAGAGAGGTAAAAGATGTCTACAATGAGAATTACAAAACACTGCTGAAAGAAATCAGATATGACACAAACAAATGAAAAAAAAAATTCCATGCTCATGGATAAGAAGAATCAATATTGTTAAAACGGCCATACTACCCAAAGCAATTTACAGATTCAATGCTATTCCTATCAAACTACCAACAACAGTCTTAATAAATCAGAAAAAACTATTTTAAAATTCATATGGAACCAAAAAAGAGCCTGACTAGCCAAGGCAATACTAAGCAAAAAGAACAAAGCTGCAGGCATTACATTACTCAACTTCAGACTATACTGCAAGGTACCGTAACCAAAACAGCGTGATACTGGTACAAAAACAGACACATAGATCAATGGAACAAAATAGAAATCCCAGAAATAATGCTGCCCATTTACCACCATCTGATCTTCCACAAGGCTGATAAAAACAAGCAGTGAGGAAAGGACTCCCTATTCAATAAATGGTGCTGGGATGACTGGCTGGTCACACGCAGAAGATTGAAACTGGACATCCTCCTTAGCCATACGCAAAAATCAACTCCAAATCGATGAAAGGCTTAAATATAAAAACTAAAACTATGGAAACTTTGGAAGATAATCTAGGAAATGCCATTCTGGATATAGGATCTGGCAAAGATTTCATGATAAAGACACTAAAAGCAATTGCATCAACAAATTGACAAATGAGACCTAATTAAACTAAAGAGCTTCTGTGCAGCCAAAGAAACTATCAAGAGAATAAACTGACAACCTACAGAATGGGAGAACACACTTGCGAACTATGCATCTGACAAAAGTAACTGTGAAGAGAGTAAACAACCTACAGAACCCGAGAAAATATTTGCAAACTTTGCATCCAACAAAGGTTTAATGTCCAGAATCTATAAGGAACTTAAATCAGCAAGCAAAAAAAAACAGCCCCATTAAAAAGTAAGCAAAGAGCATGAACAGACACCTCAAAAGAAGACATACATGAGGCCAACAAGCACAGGAAAACATGCTCAACATTTCTAGTCGTTAAAGAAATGCAAATCAAAACCACAATGAGATACTGTCTCACACCAGTCAGAATGGCTATTAAATAGTCAAAAAATTAGAGTTGCCAACAAGGTTGCAGATAAAAGGGAATGCTTATACGCTGCTGGTAGGGATGTAAATTAGTCCAGCTATGGTGAAAAGCAGTTTGACAATTTTTCAAAGAACTCAAAGCAGAATTACCATTCAACCCAGCAATCCCATTAATGGATATATATACCCAAATATAAATTGTTCTACCATAAAGACACATGTATGCACATGTTTATCACAGCACTATTCACAGTAACAATGACATGAATTCAAGCTAAATGACTATCAATTGTAGACTAGCTTAAAAAAATTGTGGTGCATATACACCATGAAATACTATGCAGCCATAAAAAAGAACAAGATCAAGTCCTTTGCTGCAGTGTGGATGGAGCTGGGGCCCTTGTCCTAAGAAAACTAATACAGTAACAGAGAACCAAATACTACATGTTCTCATGTATAAGTGACAGCTAAACACTGAGGACATATGGACACCAAAAAGGGAATGACGACATCAGGGCCTACTTGAGTGTGAAGGGAGAGAGGAGGGCAAGGACTGAAAAACCACCTCTCTAGTACTATGCTTATTACCTGGGTGGCAAAATAATCTGTGCACAAAATCCCTGTGACATGCAATTTACATATATAACAAATAAGCACACGTATTTCTAAACCTAAAATAAATGTTAAAAATAATGTTTTTAAATTGCTGTATTAAAGGACATGTATATTTAATATTTTGTAGTTATTGCCACATACTTCTAAAGTCCTGTACCAATTTATAGTCCCAGCTGCAATATATGTGTGTCCTTTCCTCATACTCTTGATAGTGTTAAATAATTTCAGTTACTTAATTTTGCCATAATAATGGATAAAATAGTCTTGTATTAATTTGTGTCAAGTCTCTCTGTACTAGTGAGTCCGAGCTTCAGTTTATGTTTCCTGAACATTCTATACATTTTTATGTATTTGACCATTTATCTGATTGTGCTTTTCTTATTGAGGTATTGGTAACTTTTAATATAACATAACTTTCAATAACATTTATCTGATTGTGCTTTTCTTATTGAGGTACAGGTAACTTTTAATATAATATAACTTTTAATAACATTTATCTGATTGTGCTTTTCTTATTGAGGTATAGGTAACTTTTAATATAAAAAATGATCATTTTTTCTGTGTTTAAACTATGTAATTAAGAAGTTGAAGTTTTCCATGATGGTGTATCTTAAGCTATACATGTAATGCCTCAAGTTGAATTCAAGTCTCTTGAAAAACCTTGCGAATTTAACTTTCTGTAAACTCCAGGAATCACATAATTTTGTTCTACGTAGGAAGATACTCCAAACAGAAAACAAGCCAGCCTCCTGATCGTAAACTGACAACTTTAATATTAAATCATCCTCTGGCCAATAGAGCATAAAAAAGTGGAAGCATTTTACAGTTGGAATATGTCATGTGGAAACTCCTTTGTGCATAAGGAATCTCATTTTTAAAATGTAGCAACCACTAACTTAAGCAGTAAATTACTGGTCCAATCAGCCTTCCCAAATTGTAGCATGGTCTAGTCATGACTGCTGCAGCAAATGGAAGGCACAGAGCCTTTGGACGGAAGAATACTGAGCTGTTAAAAGAGTACTAAGCGCCGGGCGCGGTGGCTCACGCCTGTAATCCCAGCACTTTGGGAGGCCGAGGCGGGCGGATCACGAGGTCAAGAGATCGAGACCATCCTGGTCAACATGGTGAAACCCCGTCTCTACTAAAAATACAAAAATTAGCTGGGCATGGTGGCACGTGCCTGTAGTCCCAGCTACTCGGGAGGCTGAGGCAGGAGAATTGCTT
>PVKV010026279.1:0-28284 GCA_004027835.1 Alouatta palliata | reverse complement strand
CCTCCCCTCCCCTCTCCTCCCCTTCCCTCTCCTTCCCTCTCCTTCCCTCTTTCCTTCCTTCCTCGGATTACAGGAGCCACCAGGCCTGGGTAGATCCTGCATTTCTAACAAGTTTCCAGTGTTAAAGAAAAAATCAACACCTTGAATAAAAGCGGAGACCATTGAGACAGGGTAAAGGACCATCACGATGGGATCTTGCAGTGGGAAGAGAGATTGGACTTAACTACAAATACCATAGGAAAAAGTGGGCATTCATAGCCCAGGAGCAGGGTGGGGTGAGTGGATGGAAAATTACTAGAAGGAGGCTGGGCATGGTGTCTCGTGCCTGTAATCCTAGCACTTTGGGAGGCCGAGGCAGGCGGATCACTTGAGGTTAGGAGTTCAAGACCAGCCTGGTCAACATGGGGAGATGCACCCCTGTTTCTATAATTTTATAACTAAAATTATAAAAATTAGCCTGGTATGGCGCCTGCCTGTGATCCCAGCTGCTCAGGAGGATGAGGCAAGAGAATTGCTTGAACCCAGGAGGTGGAGGTTGCAGTGAGCTGAGATCACACCACTACACTCCAGTCTGGGTGATAGAGTGAGACTCCGTCTCAAAAATAAATAAATAAATAAAAGAAAAAGAAAAAAAAGTTATTAGGAGGCCAGGCATGAGCCTGTAATCCCAGCACTTTGGGAGGCTGAGGTGGGCAGATCATTTGAGGCCAGGAGTTCAAGCGCAGTTTGGCCAACGTGGTGAAATCCCATCTCTACTAAAACTTAAAAAAAAAAAAAATAGCCGGGCGTGGTGGTGGGTGCCTGTAATCCCAGCTACTTGGGAGGCTGAGGTAGGGAATCACTTGAACCCGGGAGATGGGACTTGCAGTGAGCCGAGATCATGCCACTGCACTCCAGCCTGGGTAACAGAGCGAGATTCCATCTCAAACAAAAGAGAAAAGAAAATTACCAGGAGGAAATATCAGGACATCGGGGGGTGTCTGGCTAAACTGCCCTAGCAGGATTTTAGGTGGAAGCTGGTCTAGGTGATCTGATATCACTTGGGGAATGGTGGAGAATAAGAAACCTGAGCAGATACCAAGTGTGATCAGATATGAAGGTGAAGGTTCGGGTGAAACTAACTTAGTAGGTTTCGTACTAAAATTGAGCAACGCAGACATCAACGCAGAAATCCCAAAGTCAGGGCCTACTTGAAAAGAGTTCAGGGGAGCCCACGTGTATTAAGGGGGGAGTCTTTGTTACCAGGTGACATTGATGCTGTGAGTCCAGGAACCACACTTGGAGTAGCAGAACCCCTGAAACCAGACGTGTTTGCAACTGAGCTTGATATTTTTTTTTTTTCTGCGACGGAGTATCCCTCGCCCAAGCTGCAGTGGCGTGATCTCGGCTCACTGCAACCTCCGCCTCCCAGGTTCAAGTGATTCTCCTACCTCAGCCTCCCTAGTAGCTGGGATTGCAGGCGTCTGCCACCACGCCTGGCTAATTTTTGTATTTTTAGTAGAGATGGGGTTTCACCAAGTTGGCCAGGCTGGTTTTGAACTCCTGACCTCAGGTGATCCACCCACCTCGGCCTCCCAAAGTTCTGGGACTAGAGGCGTGAGCCATTGTGCCCCTTCCCGCCTTCCTGCCTTTCTCTTCCTTCTCTCCCTCCCTCTCTCTTACCTTCCCCTCCCCTCCCTTCCCCTCCCCTCCTCTTCCCTTTCCTTGAGACAGGCTCTCCTTCTGTCTCCCAGGCTGGAGTGCAGTAGCACAATCATAGCTCACTGTAGCCCCAAACTCCTGGCCTCAAGCGATCCTTCTGCCTCAGCCTCCCGAATGGCTGGGGCCACAGGCATGCAACACCATGCCCAGATAATTTTAAATTTTCTTTTATAGATGGGTTCTCACTATGTTGCCCAGGCTAGTCTTGAACTCCTGGGCTCAAGTCATCCTCCCACCTCAGCCTCCCGAAATGCTGGGATGATAGGCGAAGTCACTGTGCCCCTCCAAGGTATAATTTACATACGATAAAATAGAACAATTCTAGCTGCATTTTGACAATTGCATACACTTAGGTAATTGTCACCTGGATCAGGTTCTAGAATAGTCTCTGCATTACGTTCTAGAACGTTCTACTAGCCCCCAAACGTGTCCTTAAGCTTTTTTGCTGTTAATCTCCCTCACCCCCAGCCAAACTTCTCAAGGACTTGGTTCCTACATTTCTCTCCTATCTTTTCCACCTCATCTCCTTTGCTGCTGAATCTTTCTTGCTGGTGTGCAAACACGCTCCTGCATATGCCCCCTTAGGTCACACGCACTTTCCTGTTGGAACAAGGGAAGCCAAAGTCACCTGTTGACCTGCATTGCACTGTGAGGCAGAGACTGAGCTTTGTTTTTTCACCCCATCATTGGTGGTCAAGAAGCACTTGCTGGCTGGAAATGGTGGCTCACACCTGTAATCCCAGCACTTTGGGAGGCCAAAGTAGGAGGATCACTTGAGGCCAGGAGTTCCAGACCAGCCTGGGCAACGTAGCAAGACCTCGTTTCTACAAATAATTTAAAAAGTTAGGTCGGGCACGGAGGCTTACGCCTGTAATCCCAGCACTTTGGGAGGCTGAGGCAGGCAGATCACCTGAGGTCGGGAGTTCAAGATCAGCCTGACCAACATGGAGAAACCCTGCCTCTACTAAAAATACAAAATTAGCTGGGCGTGGTGGCGCATGCCTGTAATCCCAGCTACTCGGGAGGCTGAGGCAGGAGAATTGCTTGAACCCAGGAGGTGGAGGTTGCGGTGAGCCGAGATCGCACTATTGCACTCCAGCCTGGGCAATGAGAGTGAAGATCCGTCAAGGAAAGAAAGAAAGAAAGAGGGAGGGAGGGAGGGAAAAGAAAAGAAACAAGAAACGAAAAAGAAAGAAAGAAAGAGAGAAAGGAGAGAGGGAGGGAGGGAGGAAGGATGGAAGGAAGGAAAGCTTAACATAGTGGCACACCCGTGTAGTCCCAGCTATTTGAGAGGCTGAGGCAGGAGGATCACTTGAGCCTGGGAGGTTGGGGACGCAGTGAGCCATGATTGCACCACTGCACCACAGGCTGGATGACAGAACAAACAGAACAAGATTCTGTCTCAAAAAAAAAAAAAAAGCACTTGTTGAAGAAATGAACGTTGATATTTCACACCTCTAGCTTTTGTGTTGATTGTTACATTGTTCAATGAGGAGATGATTACCTATTTCCAGCATGATCACGGAGCTGTTTCCATAGATACCTGATCATAATGACTAATTAAACAAAAAAGGTTTTCTATTTTATTACCTCTCTGATGTGAAAAAAGTTCTAACCTTTTACTCTGTTCAAAGTTTCTTCTTTTAGGAAATATTCATCGTCTTTTATGGCTTTAAGAAAATTGCATAAATAGAAATCAGGGTTTTCCTCTAGCATGTGGCTTTTAGTGTTTAGTACTCAAGCTGATACGAGGCAAATGTGTTAGCCCATTGTGCGTTGCTGTAAAGGTTGCCTGAGACCGGGCCGGGTGGCTCACACCTGTAAGCCCAGCACTTTGAGAGGCTGAGGCAGGTGGATCATCTGAGGTCAGGAGTTCGAGACCAGCCTGGCTCGCCTGGCCAACAGAGTGAAAACCCCACCCTTTTTTTCTTTTCAGAAAAAAAAGAAAGAAAGAAAGAAAAAGAAAGAAAGAAAGAAGGAAAGAAAGAAAGAAAGAGAAAGAAAGAAAGAAAGAAGAAAGAAAGAAAAGAAAGAAAGAAAGAAAGAAGGAAAGAAAGGAGGATGCCTGAGACTGGATAATTTATAAAGAAAAGAGATTTATTTGGCTTATGGATCTGCAGGCCGTACAAGCATAGTGCCAGCTTCTCTCAGCTTCTGGGGATGCCTCAGAGAGCTTTTTTCCCGTTTTTTTTTAGACAGAGTTCCCCTTTGTTGCCCAGGCTGACATGCAGTGGCACGATCTCTGCTCACTGCAACCTCCGCCTCCCAGACTCAAGCAATGCTCCTGCCTCAGCCTTCCAAGTAGCTGGGATTACAGGCATGGGCCACCACACCTGGCTAATTTTTGTATTTTTAGCACAGAGGGGGTTTTGCCATGTTGTCCAGGCTAGTCTTGAACTCGTCATGTCAATCAAGCCTCCTGGCCTCAAATGATCTGCCCACCTCGGCCTCCCAAAATGCTGGGATTACAGGCGTGAGCCACCATACCCAGCCTCTCAGGGAGATTTTATTCATGGTGGAAGGTAAAGGGAGAGCAGGTGTGTCACATAATAAGAGAGGGAGCAAAAGGGATGTCTGGCTTTTACATTTTTAAAATTATTATTATTCTTATTATTTGTATTTATTTATTTTTTGAGATAGAATCTGCCTTTGCCACCCAGGCTGGAGTGTAGTGACATGATCTCGGCTCACTGCAACCTCTGCCTCCCAGATTCAGGTGATTCTCCTGCTTCAGCCTCCCGAGTAGCTGGAATTATAGGTGCCCATACCACGCCCAGCTAATTTTTTTTTTTTTTGTATTTTTAGTAGAGACGGGGGTTTCACCATGTTGATCAGGCTGGTCTCGAACTCGGCATGTCAATCAAGCCTCCTGCCTCAGCCTCCCAAAGTGCTGGGAGTATAGGTGTGAGTCATGGCACCCAACCAGGCCCAAAAACTTGTCACTAGCATGGCCAGGATGTTGACTGAAGAGGTGTTGCTCCGGAAGCTGAGTCCCTAACCACTGTCTACACTGCAGGTCTTGTTCTGAGGAGTCCCCCTAGCCTGGGCTGGCCCCTTCCTCCCAGGGCATGCTTTCAGAGGTTAATGGAAGATCACCCACCCTGCCGTCTCAGGTCTACTGATAAGGCCTTTTGGAGCAAGGCACCAGGCCGCCCTTATTGGACTATTCAGGAAGCCCTCAATTCTGAGCTGAAGCTTCCTCATCTATAAAATGGAAAAAAGGCTCATTCTGATCTTCCGTTTTGTTTTGTTTTTCTCTGTTTTTAGGAGACAGGGTCTCACTCTGTTGCCCAGGCTGGAGTGCAGTGGTGCAATCATAGCTCACTGCAGCCTTGACCTCCTGGGCTCAAGCGATCCTCCTGCCTTAGCCTCCTGAGTAGCTGGGAAGCCGTGCCACCATGCTTGGCTGAATTTTAAAATCTTCTTCTTCTTTTTTTTTTTTTTTTAAAGTAGAGATGAGGGTCTCGCTATGTTGCTCAGGCTGGTCTAGAATTTCGGGGCTCAAGCCATCCTCCCGCCTAGGCCTCCCAAAATGCTCAGATTACGGGCAGGAGCCACCGGGCCTGGGCAAAGCCTACATTTCTAACAACACACAGGGGCGCCTGGCCGTGCTGGGCTAAGGGAGCAGTGGGTGGTGGGTAGGAGCATCAGTGGGGCTATTCAGACACAAGGGAAGAAAGTTGGAAGTCTGAAAGGTCTCAAATGTTGGGCTGATGAATTTGGACATTTCCCATAGACAATGAGGAGTCATTTAAGGATTTCGATGGGGAGAAATCAGATCAATTTGCATTTATGGATGATTGCCCAGGCAGCAGCTTGGCATATGGATTGGAGGGGCAGATACTAGAGGCAGAAGACCGTGGAGGATGCTGTAGGAGCCGGGGAGCCCTGACCCAAGGCTGTGTCATGGGGGATGGGGAAGCGGGGCAAGCTGTGAGTCCAGGAAATGGGAAAGTGGGTAGGGCCCCTGAGTGCCTGGTTACTGGCAAAACCCAGATGCTGTGTTTGATTTCCTTCCTCCCTCTGGATTGGTTTGGGCGGGAGTCAGGTTGGCCTGATGGATGGAGGACATTCTCCCTGGTGAGGCTGTTGGACAGAGCCCAAATTTACAACTAGGCAGGCTTTTCCATTCCAGGGCCTAGCCTTCAAATGGACATCACTGACAGGCCATCCTGGGGGTCTGGCTTCCCAGGGAATCCCATTCCCCTTTACAAAATTAAAGGTAAGAGCCGCGGTTCTCAGACTTCGGTCTGCATAACAGGTGATCAGACAATTGTTTAAAAGTGCAGAGCTGGCTGGGCACGGTGGCTCATGCCTGTAATCCCAGCGCTTTGGGAGACTGACCGAGGTGGGAGACTCGCTTGAGCAGGGAGATCGAGAACAGTCTAGGCAACATAGCGAGAACCTGTTTCTAAAAAAAAAAAAAATTTTTTTTTTTGAGATGGAGTCTCGCTCTGTCACCAGGCTGGAATACAGTGGTGCTGGCCCTGAAGGTGCTGACGCTATTCTTAGGAATGCTGGCAATGTTTTCTCTGTTTTTTGTTTCTGAGACAGGGTCTCGCTCTGTCACCCAGGCTGGAGTGCCATGTTGCAATCATAGCTCACTGCAGCTTCCACCTCCCAGGTTCAAGGGATTCTCCCAGCTCAGCCTCCCAGGTGGCTAGGGCTACAGGTCCATGCTGCCACACCCAGCTAATTTTTGAATTTTTTTTTTTTTTTGAGATGGAGTTTTACTCTTGTCGCCCTGGCTGTAGTGCAGTGGTGCGATCTCGGCTCACTGCAACCTCCACCTCCCAGGTTCAGGTGATTGTCCTGCCTCAGCCTCCCAAGGAGCTGGTATTGCAGGTGCCTGCCACCACACCTGGCTAATTTTGTGTTTTTAGTAGAGGTTTCGACATGTTGGCCAGGCTGGTCTCGAACTCCTGACCTCAGGTTATCCACCTGCCTCGGCCTCCCCAAGTGCTGGGATTACAGGTGTGAGCCACCACGCCTGGCAATTTTTGAATTTTTTTTGTATCGACGGGGTCTAACTATGCTGCCCAAACTGGTCTCAAATTCCTGGGCTCCAGCCATCCTCCTGCCTCGGCCTCCCAAAATGCTGGCATTACAGGCATGAGTCACCGTACCCGGTCTGTTTTTCATTCTTGAGTCATGTTGTTAAATGGTGGAACTCAATGTTTCAAGTATGCCTTTATCACCAATAATTAATCCGTATGTAAATGACACCAATGTAGACATAGAAAATTATACGGTTTCATGGCAGAATGCCACACATAGTTTGAAATTTGTGATCAGCTAAAATTTATTTCTATTTTTAATTTTAATTTTTTTTTGAGACAGGATCTTGCTCCATTGCCCAGGCTAGAGTGCAGTGGTGTAATCATAGCTCACTGTAGCCTTGAACTCCTGATTTCAAGCAATCTTCCCACCTCAGTCTCCCGAGCTGGTGGGACCACAGGCATGCACCACCTTGCCTGGCTAATTTTATTTTATTTTTTAGTACAGATGGGGTCTCACTGTATTGCCCAATCTTAAAATGTGTTTTTAATGTGTGTGGAGTTTAAGGCAAATCTGAAAGTGATGAAAACTCTTGGAGTCAGATTTATTTACAGGGTAGGAAACCCTGGCTGGGTGAGGTGGTTCCCACCTGTAATCCCAGCACTTTGGGAGGCTGAAGTGGATCACTTGAGGTCAGGAGCTCGAGAGTGGCTGCCCAACATGGCGAAACCTCATCTTTGCTAAAAGTAGAAAAATTAGCCAGGCATGGTGGCATGTGCTTGTAGTCCCAGCTACTTGGGAGGCTGAGGCATGAGAATTGCTTGAGCCGGGGAGGCAGATGTTGCAGTGAGATCATACCACTGCACTCCAGCCCGGGTGACAGAGCAAGACCCTGTCTCAAAAAAAAAAAAAAAGCACCCTCCTCATTGTTTCTGTCAACGTTTTGCAGAGCAGACTCATTTGCACGCTACAAGGAGTTTCTGCTTTGCAAAAGAAAACCTCTGAAAATTCTGAAAATACAAAAGAAGTAAAATGCATCTGAAATCATTGCAATTGGGGGGGAGGATATTGATCTCCTAGTGAAACTGTCACTAACAAATTATCTGCTCACTCATAACAGCTTGAGGAAATGAGATCATACCTGAAATTCAAAGTTAAACATATTTTATTTCTTGCAAAACAGTGTTTATCGTTAAGGAGTCATGACGAGTGTATTTCATCTGTGAATAAAGCCAATTTGGAGGGCGTTTCGGGAGGCCATAAAAGAGAGTGATTCCAATGTATGAATCTGTTGATGCCTATAGAAGTTAGCAAATTCAAAATGAAATCGCCAGAAAAATAAAATCTGAAACATTGCAGGGCATGGCAGATGAAATCAGTGTTTCCTGATACCACGTGACAAGGCCATCTCTGGGAAGGGAAAGAACCACTGGAGGTTAGGTAAGAAAAATCTGAATCACTGTCGAAGTTTATAGAGACTCTTTGATTTTGAAGTATTGAAGATGACTAAGACTAACTTATATATATGGTCACGAAGACATATATAAGTTGAGGCCCAGTGCAGTGGTTCACACCTGTAATCCCAGCACTTTAGGAGGCAGAGGTGGGAGGCTTGCTTGAGCCCAAGAGTTTAAGACCAGCCTGGGCAATGGTGGGAGACCCCATCTCTCTCTAAAAAAAGAGACATATGTAGGCCGGGCAAGGTGACTCACGCCTATAATTCCAGCACTTTGGGAGGCCAAGGAGGGTGGATTACTTGAAGTCAAGAGTTCGAGACTTGACCACCAGCCTGGTCAACATGGTGAAACCCCATCTCTACCAAAAATACAAAAATTAGCCAGGCATAGTGGTGGGTGCCTGAAATCTCAGCTACATGGGAGGTTGAGGCTGGAGCATCGCTTGAACTCAGGAGGCAGAGGTTGCAGTGAGCTGAGACTGAACCTCTACACTCCAGATTGGGTGACAGATGGAGACTGCATTTTAAAAAAGGACACATATAAGTTGCACACACACACACACATGTATATATAGTTGCCTATATATTTATATATGCTTATATATAAATCATATATATAATTTATATGTTTATATATAAATTATATATATAAATTTATATAATTATATAAATATATACATAACTATATTTTACATATACTTTATATAAATTTATATAATTATATATATTTATATGATTTTTCATAAAGTAAATTTTATAAGTATATATAAATACGTATATAAAGTTGCCTGTATATATATTTATATATATATATTTACATATATATATATAAAGACTCATTCACATAGCATATGAGTTTCTGCTTTGAAAAAGAAAATCTCTGTAAAAATTCTGAAAATACAAAAGAAATAAAGCACATCTGAAATCGTTGCAATTTGGGGGAGGGGAGGATGTAGATTTCCTAATGAAACTTTCAATAACAAATGATTATCTGCAAATCAAAGCGGAATTTGTCACATGGGTGACTGATTTTGCAACGGAAGCATGGCTACACCTGTGGGAAACGCTGGCTGCACCGCGGTATTGCGGAATAAGTGGGTGTGCAGGCACATTGGGGTGCGTCGTCCGTTGCTCTTTGTGATGCTGAGGATTTTGTAGAAAAAGAAAGAAACCGCTACGTGCTTTCACTGCATGTTCTGGCGTTCATCAGTGAAAAGATTGGCGAGGACCCAAAAACACGAGACACGAGCAATGGGTGTGGCAGGGTGGCCTGCAGGACGCTGGGTGAAAACGCTGGGTGGCACGTCAAGAGAGCTGGATGGGATTGGGTGGCTCCCAGCCATGACTGACACTTGGGAAGCGCTATTAAACGATCATCAGACACACAGGTGGCCCATGAATGGAGAATCCCTCTCCACGTGCTAAACCTGATAGGAGTGTTTTTCCTATGTGTTTCAAAGTGAAACCAGAGATCGGTTTTCATTGCCTTCAGAAGTAAAAGCAATGTCTCCCTGTTTATCATCTCACAGAAATGATGACTATTTCAGAACCGTTCGGTAGAGACAGAGGACAGGATCCTTGCCAGAAACGAATCTCAGGAGTTCAAAGTAAAAACAAAACAACGAAAAGAACCTTCCTTTTGGGAAAGAGAAAGTCTGTTGTGGGGCAGGATGTGTATGTGTGGGCGGAGGGATCATGGAAAGTCCTTTTTCAGAACAGCATGCAAGCGTATTCAACCCAGAAAGATTTGGTGACTGCATTACAAAATTTAAATGCGATGGGATGTGGTGGCTCACGAGCCGGATGGATCACGAGACCAGCCTGGCCAAGACGGTGAAACCCCATCTCCACTAAAAATACAAAAATTAGCTGGGCATGGTGGCACCTGCCTGTAATCCCAGCTACTCAGGAGGCTGAGGCAGGAGAATTGCTTGAACTTGGGAGGCGGAGGTTGCAGTGAGCCGAGATCGTGCCATTGCACTCCAGCCCGAGTGACAGAGTGAGACTCCATCTCAAAAAAAACAAAAAACAAAAAACCCCACAAAATTTAAATGTACATTATTCAGTGAATAATGATAGGAAATGAAAGTACGTCTGAAAATCCCTGCTCAGATGCGATGAATTGGCTGGGTTCAGTGGCTCACATCTGTAATCCCAGCACTTTGAGAGGCCGAGGCAGGAGGATCACTGGAGGCTAGGAGTTTGACACCAGCCTGGGCAAAATAGCAAAACCATTCTCTACAAAAATAAAGACTAAAAACTAGCCGGACATGGTGATGCACACCCGTAGTCCTAGCTACTTGGGAGGCTGAGGTGGGAGGATCATTGAGCCCAGAAGTGTGAGGCTGCAGTGAGTTATGATTGTATCACTACACTCCAGCCTGGATGACAGGGTGAGACCCTGTCTCCAACAAACCGGCCAGCCAATGGATGAAGCAGTGGCCACGTGTATGTGGATGTATGGGAAACAGTCTTTCCTTCCTTCCTTCCTTCCTTCCTTCCTTCCTTCCTTCCTTCCTTCCTTCCCTCCCTTCTTTCTCTCTCTTTCTTCTTCCTTTCTTCCTTCCTTCCTCCCTTCCTTCTTTCCTTCCTTCCCTCCTTCCCTTCTTTCTCTCTTTCTCCTTCCTTCCTTTCTTCCTCCCTCCCTCTCTCCCTTCCTTCCTTCTTTTCTTCCTTCCTTCCCTCCCTCCCTTCCTTCCTTTTTTCTTTCCTTCCTTCCCTCTCTCCCTCCCTTCTCTCTTTCTTTCTTTCTCTCTTTCTTTTCTTTCTTTTTCTTCTTTCTTTCTTCTTTCTTTCTTTCTCTCTCTCTCTCTTTCTTTCTTTCTTTCTTTCTTTCTTTTTCTTTCTTCTTCCTTTTTGAGATAGAGTCTCACTCTATCCCCCAGGCTGTAAGATTTCGGCTCACTGCAACCTCCACCTCCTGGATTCAAGTGATTCTTCTGCCTCAGCCCCCTGAGTAGCTGGGATTACAGATGTCCACCACCATGCCAGGCTAATTTTTGTATTTTTATTAGAGACGGGATTTCACCATGTTGGACAGGGGTGATCCACCCGCCTCGGCCTCCCAAAGTATTGGGGTTACAGGTTTGAGCCACTGTGCCTGGCTGGATAATGGTCTTTCTCACTTGATGTAAGAAAGAGTCTAAAACTTCAGTTTCACCAAAGCTACACAGAGCTCAGCCTCTGCCCTGATTTCTGGTCTTGGCTGGTGGTTCAACTCTGTCACCTAGTAAGTGCCCACCTCTCAGCTCTGCACATAGCTCTTCGAGGCACACAGGTGCCCCACAAATAGGAAAGTCGGGACTTCACAGATAGTAGACCCTGCAGAGGCCTCTCTGAGTGAAATGGTGGATTCTCTTCGCATCGTTTCAATGTCCTTTTCAATAGGATCGTTTAAGCTCGCTGGAGCTGCAGGCTTGAAAGCCTTGTCCCGGAACCCCGCTTGTGGGTTTCAGGATAAAAGCATACTGAGGGCTCAGAGAGAGCAACCAGACTGGGGAGAGCCTGATGGGAGGCCAGATGCCGAGGCAGAGCACCGACCCCGCACCTTCTCAGCTGGGTGGGGAAGTTGGAAGCTGGGCTTCTAGGAGCCTCCATGTCTTCAACTCTAAAATGGGAATAAAATCCTACTCTCCTATGTACTGATAATGAGCCTTGAGTGAGATGACAAGTTGAAAACACCTTGTGAGCTACAGCGTACAGTACAAATGTGAGACTTTATTATCAAAGTCCCAACCTGGGCCAGGCATAGTGGCTCACGCCTGTAATCCCAGCATTCTGGGTGGCTGATGTGGGAAGATTGCTGGAGGCCAGGAGTTTGAGACCAGCCTGGACAACAAAGCAAGTCCCCCGTCTCTCTTAAAAATAAAACTATTAGCCACATGTGGTGGTGCACAACTGTGCTCCCAGCTACTCAGAAGGCTGAGGTGGGAGGATTGCTTGAGCCCAGGAGGTCTAGGCTGTAGTAAGCTATGATCATACCACTGCACTCCAGCTTAGGTAAAAGAGCAAGGAAAAAAAAAAATCCCAACCCATATCCTAACTCCCGACACATTTTCCTTTCTGAGGCTTCCATTCTCCCATTGCATAGCGTTGCCAGATAACATACAAACGGTGTCATTTTCTAGTACAAGTATATCCGAAATATTTCATGGATATACTTACACTAAAAAAAATTGTTAATCTGAAAATCAAATTTAACTGGGTGTCCTGTATTTTTTAAGTAATTTATTTTTTAATTTAATTTTTATTTTTTAAACAACACTGAGATAACAGGAAACTTTTTTTTTTTTTTTTTTTTAAAGAAACAGGGCTTTGCTCTGTTGCCCAGGCTGGAGTTCAGTGGCACAATCATAGCTCACTGAAGTCTTGAACTCCTGGACTCAAGCGATCCTCCCACCTCAGCCTCCTGAGTAGCTGAGACTACAGGTGCATGCCACTAAGTCTGGCTGATTTTTGTGTTTTTATTTGCTTTAATCAGACAACATTATCATCATAGAGAGCCCAAGGTGAACTAAGGTTTATCTCAGGTAACCTTCACCACACCCTCAGGTGACTGAGAGAAGAGAGGTTTATTTATATCTCATGGTCTCTGCATCAGGTAAGGAGAAACCCCTGGGCTACAAGGGCTGATTAGGTCACCCAGAGAGGAAGACTGGAGGCTGAGCCTCACCCCACCCTACTGCAGCCCTCCACACCAGCCTGTTGCAAGAAGGGTGGAGAAGCGGGCTGCTTTCTCAGGGCTGACAATAGCTTCTCTCCTCTACCTAGCTATTAAAAACTGCTTTCCCTGGCTGGGTGCAGTGGCTCACGCCTGTAATCCCAGCACTTTGGGAGGCCAAGGTGGGAGGATCACTTGAGCTCAGGAGTTTGAGACCAGCCTGGACAACATGGTGAAACCCTGACTCTACTGAAAAAATACAAAAATTAGGCATGGTTGTGGCGCAAGACTGTAGTCTCAGCTACTCAGGAGGCTGAGGCAGGAGAATCGCTTGAATCCAGATGGCGGAGATTGCAGTGAGCAGAGATTGCACCACTGCACTCCAGCCTGAGCAGCAGAGTAAGACTCCGTCAAAAAACAAAACAAAACGAAACAAAACAAAAAACAGGCTGGGCAAGGTGGCTCACACCTGTAATCCCAGCATTTTGGGAGGCCAAGGCAGGCAGATCACGAGGTCAGGAGATCGAGACCATCCTAGCCAACATGGTGAAATCTCATCTCTACTGAAAATACAAAAATTAGCTGAGCATAGTGGTGTGTGCCTGTAATGCCAGCTACTCGGAAGGCTGAGGCAGGAGAATTGCTTGAACCCAGGAAGTGGAGGTTGCTGTGAGCCAAAATTGCACCACTGCACTCCGGCCTGGTGACAGAGCGAGACTTTGTCTCAAAAACAGCAACAACAAAACTACTTTTCCGGATATGCATGTTGAAGTATTTAGGGGAAGGTGTCTGCAGTTCAGTTTAAAATGCAACATACAAACGAAGATGGATTTATGGCTGGATAGAGAGAGGTTAGGTAGATGAATGGTTATGGGATAAAAGACAATAAAATGTGAGTGTGGAATCTAGAAAGGGGTATATATTTGTTCACTGTAACGTTATTTCAACTCTGCTGCATGTTGGGAAATTTGCATAATAAAATGCTGGAAAAAATTTCCACTAATAAAAAATATAGCCACTCATAGAAAAATTGGAGAATACAGAGGAGTGAGCCCCCAAATCTCCAATAATCCCACAACTCAGCAATATTTTCTAATTTTCCTTCTGCCTTTATTATTATTATTATTTGACACAGGGTCTTGCTTCATCACCCAGGCTGGAGTGCCGTGGTGCAATCATGGTTCACTGCAGCCTCAAACTCTCGGGCTCAAGCCATCCTCCTACCTCAGCCTCCCAAGTAGCTGGGACTACAGGCATGTGCCACCACGCCTGGCTAATTTTTAAAATTTTTTGTAGAGATGGGGTCTCGCTATGTTGCCCAGGCTGGTCTTGAAAACCTGAGCTCAAGCAATCCTCCTGCCTCAGTTTCCCAAAGTGCTGTGATTATAGGCATGAGCCACCTCGCCCAGCCCCTCCTGCCTTTAAAAAATGTTTGTTGGGATTATTTCGTATATATGTTTTCATTCCTGCCTTTATCACACAGCACAGCTAACAGTTTTTGAGTGTTTATGTTGTGACAGGCACTGCGATAAATCCTTTACATAAATCATCTCATTTAATCTTGCATTTCGCTGACAGCATTTTGCCCATGCTAATAAAAGAAGTCCCCGAGTGGCGGGGAGCCGTGGCTCATGCCTGTAATCCCAGCACTTTGGGAGTCTGAGGTGGGTGGATCACGAGGTCAGGAGTTCGAGACCATCCTGGCCAACATGGTGAAACCCCGTCTCTACAAAAAAATACAAAAATTAGCCAGGCCTCGTGGTGTGTGCCTGTAGTCCCAGCTACTCAGGAGGCTGAGGCAGGAGAATTGCTTGAACTTGGGAGGTGGAGGCTGCAGTGAACTGAAATTGCAACACCGCACTCCAGCCTGGCGACAGAGCGAGATTCCGTTTCAAAAAAAAGAAAAGGAATGGCGACTTGATATTCCATCACATAGGATTAATTAACTATTTCTGGAAATTTAGGTTGTTCCCCATTTTCACCATTATAAACAGAGTCTCTGAAACACTCTTAGGCAGAAGGCTTTTTTTTTTTTTTTTTTAGATACAGAGTCTCACTATTTTGCCCATGGTGGTCTTGAACTCTGACCTCAAGTGATCCTCCTGCTTCCATCTCTCAAAGTCCTGGGACTACAGGTATGAGCCGCCGTGCCCGGCCAGCAGAAGTCCTATCTTCTCTCTCTCCCCTGCTCCTAAGGACAGCTTCTGGACCTCATCACATCTCTGATCCTATCGTCCCTTAAAGAATGACCACCCCGCCTTGCAGGCATTTTAATGTCTTGGATACATCTTAGAGCCTCACAGAGGCTCCCTCTTCCCACTGGGGCCTGGGGTCCACATCCACTAAGTCAGAGCCTCTCTCTTTTGAGCGGAGCCAGGAGGGACTGCACCGGGTGGCCCACAGCAAGTTAGCAGCAGCAGACAGCGGCCTCAACTACTCTCCATCCACTGGAGAGGGGCTTGTGGGGTGTATATGGGGAGAGCAGGTGGGGACCAGATGTCTGGAGGCCTGTGGGGTGGGCAGGGGTCAGAGGACAGCCTCTAGAGGGGTCTAGACAGAGGCAGTTGTCCACAAGAGCAGGAGAGTGGGAGAGATCTTTTACATTTGTTTCCATAGTTGAATGTGCGGTGGTTCACGCCTGTAATCCCAGCACTTTGGGAGTCCAAGGTTGGTGGATCACGAGGTCAGGAGTTCCTGGCCAACATGGTGAAACCCCGTCTCTACTAAAAATACAAAAATTAGCTGAGCGTGGTGGCATGCACCTGTAATCCCAGCTACTTGGGAGGCTGAGGCAGGAGAATCGCTTGAACCTGGAAGGTGGAGGTTGCAGTGAGCCGAGACCACGCCACTGCACTCCAGCCTGGGCGACAGAGCGAGACTCTGTCTCAAAACAAAAAATCTTTCTGTCTGCTAGTATGGCTACTTCTCAATATTTAGAAGAAATTTCTGTTTTGTTTCTCCAGCTCTATTTTAAACCTCAACTTTCAAATCGAACTGCTGTCTCAGTGCCAGCCACTAAGAGAGAGAGACAAGGATAGAGAACTGTACACACTCAACAATCCTTTGTCCAAGCACAGTCGCTCACGCCTGTAATCCCAGCACTTTAGGAGGCCAAGGTGGGCGGATCACCTGAGGTCTACCTGGCCAATGTGGTGAAACCCCATCTCTATTAAATATACGGAAAACAAAATTAGCTGGGCATGGTGGTGGGCACCTGTAATCCCAGCTACTTGGGAGGCTGAGGCAGGAGAATCGCTTGAACCCGGGAGGTGGAGGTTGCAGTCAGCCGAGATCGCGCTGCTGCAGTCCAGCCTGGGCAACAAGAGCAAAACTCCGTCTCAAAAAAACCCAATTCCTTGCTATGGTTTTCCAGAGTCAGGGTGAAGTCCCGGAGACCCAGGCACCTGGTCTGGAACCCTAGCCATGCCAGGTACCCCGGGAGATCTAGGGCACATCCGTTCGCCCCCTATGAGCCTCAGTTTCCTTATCTGTAAAGCAAAGGCAATGCATCCCTTCACTTTCTAGTTCCCAGGGGTTGCTGTAGGTGGTGAGACAGGACCTACGAAGGTGAAGGTGTGCGGTGTGGGGTGGGACACAGGAAGTCCCTCATGGGGTGGGTGGTGAGTATAACTGGCCATCCTTTCTCCCCAGCCTCTGTGGGGAGGTCGCCTTGACTCGCAGACTTGGCTGTGCTCCATCCGTGCGCGGCTCTCTTCCCTGGAGCCCGAGTGGAATGTTTTCTCTTCCCTCCTCCTCCTCCTCCTCCTCTTCCTGTGACCATCTGTGGGATGCCTCCAGTGTCCTGGGCTCCCCCGGGGGCGGCCCGAACCCTCTCCCCGTCCAGCACCGCCCCTCAGCCCACCAGGCTGTTTCCAATTTGAACACCATGCATCAGAGCCGCCTCTTTGATGGAACTAATGATGATCTAGGACTTCGGGGGCCCCAGACCTCTCCAAACTGAGATAAATCCTGCCTCTGTGTAGACAAGGAGCCTCCAGCCCGGCATGGCATCTGATCCCCCTCCTCCGGGCTGGACGGGAGGGGAGGTGCCTGTGGGAGCCCCGTCCTGGCAGGCTGGGAGGGAGGTGGCCGAGCCCAGGGAGACAGGAAGAGAGGGATTTCTCCGAGGCTCCGAAGAGGGTCCCACAACCCAGTGGGGGAGGGGGGCAAGCTTGGGAAAGGGCCTCTTATAAGGAGGCCTTATCCCATCACGACCCAGGACACAGCTGGAGCAGAAGGCAGCTCACACAGGCCAGCCTGCTTCTCAAGCCTGTGACCGCTAACTGTTCCTGGCACCTGGCTTGCACTGCTGGGGACACAGGAAGGAATGAGTCTAGTCTCTGCCCACAGGAGCTTGTGATGAGGGAGAGGGCTTGGTAAACCAATGACACCAATACTGTGTGTTGAGGGCAGCAATGGTGAGGAGCCCAGGGGCTGTGGAAGCATGGCAGATAGGACCTGACACAGCCCGTAGAGCCTGGAAGGCTTCCTGGAAGAGGGAGCCCTGATCTGGGCCTTGTGCAGGTCCCACAATGAGCAGATGATGGACTCTGTCCATAAAGAATAAATAATAAAAAAAGATACGAAACCCTACCAAGCTTGTCAACCCACCTCATGTGGCTGTGGTTATTGTTCTGTTCTGTTTTGTTCCAGGCTTTCAGCAGTCTGAAGCCATGGTTTTTAGTTTCTGTCTTTAGTGACAAGCAGAAAAGAAGGATGATGAAGGGGCTTTACTGGCCCAATCAGAAACAGAAACTAAGAACCTGTGACTGTATTCTTTCCTTTGGACGCTCTGGAAACCATAAAACTTATACTTATGCCAAAATTCAAACAGTTTCTTTCTAGATTTTCTGATTGGAAAATTTTGGATCCATTCATCAACCAAGCTTTATTATTATTATTATTATTTTTGAGACTGAGTCTCACTCTGTCGCCCAGGCTGGAGTGCAGTGGTTCACTTCCCTCCAGCAAAGGGCCCCTCTCAAACCGCTGTGGCTGAGCCACCAGACCCAGATGTGACCCTGAGTGGAGGTCAGGAGCTTACCTGGGCTCTCTCCAGCCTGTCCACCCCCGACCCCGTTTGTGTGTGCGCCTGAGGGATTCCAAAAAGGAGTTAGTGTGGGTCTGGGTCTGTCTCTCAGCCACCTGCTTCCACTCTTAACTACACATGACTACATTTTCTGAGCCCTGTAGCTTTTTTTTTTTTTGAAAGAGTCTGGCTCTGTCACCCAGGCTGGAGTGCAGTGGCAGGATCTCGGGTCACTGCAACATCCGCTTCCCAGGTTCAAGCGATTCTGCCTCAGGCCAGCCGGCAGCTGGGACTACAGTCACACACCACCCCACCTAGCTAAATGTATTTTTAGTATAGAAGAAATTTCTCCTTGTTGGCCAGGCTGGTCTCGAACTCCTGGACTCAAGTGATGTACCCTCCTCTGCCTTCCAAAGTGCTGGGATTACAAGCGTGAGCCACCGCACCCTGCCGAGACCCATAGCTTTCTAAAAGAGACTCTGAGGGCGCTTTCAGTGAAGACCCTTTGCAAAAGCCGGAGGAAGGACTGGAGGTGATGGGGCGCGGGAGGGGGGCGGGGGGGTGAGGGGGTGGAGCTCTGCCTTGGGCTTTGCTGCAGAGCCAAGCCCTCCCTCCTTGTCTAGCCCCGGCACTTTAAGCAGGTTTTGTCGGGGAGGGGGGGATCCCTGTCCTGGAAACCCCCTTCCCCTTCCCAGGTTAGGGGTGGCGTCCCCCAGTCTCCCTGAGGGCAGGGGCTGTTCTCGCTTATTTTGGAGGCCAGCTGTACTCAGGGCCGCTAATACAGTAGGTGCCTAATATTTGCAATGTTGAACTCTGTGCCCAGCAGGCCCTAGCCGTTCACCAGCGAGCCTTGGCCTCCGGAGAATGGGCTTTGGGGGAGGATGTGGGAGTCCTCATGGGGAGGGGGACGGGGGTGGATCGGGGGTCTCTGTGGCCCAGCCTCCGGGGCCCTCCCCGCTGCCTTTGCAGAAGGCGCCTCCGCTGTGGCCCTTCCCCCTGGGCCAGAGCCAGAGCCGCGCGCACCCGGAGGAGGAGGAGAAAGAGGAGAGGCGGCGGCGTCGCGGTCTGTGCCCATCACCTGAGCTGCACCGGGCGGGGAGGATAACAATTATTGGGAGAGGTTTTAAAAAAAATCATTATCAAATAACTACAGCTTGCAAAAGTTGGCGGGCGGGACGGAAAACGCGGGCTGGATCGCTCTGGGGATGCCGCCGCCGCTCCCGAGCCGCGCCGCGGTAGCCAGAAATGGAAGGACGCACATCTGCAACGCATTTGTACGAGGTTCACCTTGGAGACCGCGCCGCTGGATGCAGGCGGCGAGTTCACGCGGAAGGAAAAACTCTTTAAGAGGGGTTTCTCCTTGGGGGACCCTGCCTGGCACGCGCGGCGGGGAAGGGCGCCCCCTGCCAGGCGCGTGCGCGGAGCCGGGACGCTGCGATGGGGTAGGGGCCCCCCCGCCTCTCGAGCCTCAGTTTCCCACTCTGTACGAGGACTTGTACAGATTCGTGGCTGGACTTGCAGGACCCTTCCAGTGGGGATATTCTTTTTTTGTTTTGTTTTGTTGTTTTAGATGGAGTCTCACTCTTGTCACCCGGTCTGGAGTGCAGTGGTACGATCTCAGGTCACTACAACCTCGGCTTCCCAGGTTCAAACGATTCTCCTGCCTCAGCCTCCCGAGTCGCTGGGATTACAGACAGCCACCACCATCCCTGGCTAATTTTTGTATTTTTAGTGGAGGGGTTTCACTGTGTTGGCCAGGCCGGTCTTGAACTCCTGACCTCAAGTGATCTGCCCGCCTCGGCCTCCCAAAGCGCTAGGATAACAGGCTGAGCCACTGCGCCCGGCCTCCAGTGGGGATATTCTAAGAATCTTTTCATTTCTGGCACCAGGTCCTGATGGAGGCAGAGGTACCAGCCCTTGGGCTACTAGGACCTGGTCATTGCATTCTCAGCCCTGTTTACATTCTAGGGTGCTGTGGGTGGGTGCTGGTCTCCTGAGGAAGGCCAAATCCACTTTCCACTTCTCAGGGCCCTGCCCACAAGTGCAAGGGTTTGTTTCTTCTCAGGGGCAGAGGGGACTCCTGTCCACCTTCTCAGGGGCAATTCCATCCATCCTCACCTCTTGGGTCGTCAATGTGCTCCTCCCACAGGCCACAGACATCCCTGTCTCCCCCAAACCCCTTTGCTGTGGCCACCCGTCCATCCACCCCCCGACTTTCCCCTGGGGGTTTCCTTCTCAGGGTGGTCGATATGTAGTCTAGCGTCTACATGTTTCCCCCTGCAGTCACTTAGAAGGTGGCCCAAGATTCAGGTTCCCCCTCCTTCTCCAAAGGGACTGGGGCTCTGGGCTTTTTGGAGTTAGAGAAGGAGAGGGGGGCTGTGGGGAGTGAGAGGGACCCTGCCTGAGACCTCTCACCCTCACACATGTACCACCCCACTTGCCCAAGACAGGTACAGCTAGAGCTGTCTCAAGACCGGGATTTCTCTCCAGGTTATGTTGCTTCTCACAGTCCTTGCTCAGCAGGAGATAGAAAGTTCTGGAAAGATGCTGTTGGAAAGGTGAAGCTAGCAGCACAGTCTTTTTGCACATGCTGTGATTTAAGTGCTACATAAGTGGTTCACACCCACTGAGCCACCACTGTGTATCAAACACTGTTCTAATGTTTTATTTATTTTTATTTTTTATTTCTGAGAAAGAGTCTCTCTCTGTTGCCCAGGCTGGAGTGTAGTGGCGTGATCTCGGCTCACTGCAACCTCTGCCTCCTGGGTTCAAGCGATTCTCCTGCCTCAGCCTCCTGAGGAGCTGGGACTACACAGATGCCAGCCACCATGCCTGGCTAATTTTTGTATTTTTAGTAGAGATGGGGTTTCACTATGTTGGCTAGGCAGGTCTTGAACTCCTGACCTCAGATGATCCACTTGCCTTGGCCTTCCAAAGTGCTAGGATTATAGGTGAAATGTTTTAAATGTGTTGTGTTGAAGAGACAGGATCTCCCTCTGTTGCCCAGGCTGGAGTCCAGTGGCGCAGTTACAGCTCACTGCAGCTTCAGACTCCTGGGCTAAAGTGATCCTCCCGCCTCAGCCTCCCATGTAGCTGGGACCACAGGCTTGTGTAGCCACACCTGTATAATTTTTTATAGAGTGGGATCTCACTATGTTACCCAGGCTGATCTCAAACCCCTGGCCTCAAACGATCCTTCTACTTTGGCCTCCCAAAGAGCTGGGATTACAGGCATGAGCCACCGTGCCTGGCCCTGTTCTAATGTTGTAACGTGCATTGACGACTGAATCTTCATCATGGCCCGGCCTATGGGGTAGGTATTCCATTTTGCAGATGAGGAGGGTGACGCACACAGAGACTTAAGTGACAAGATCACTGAGCCCTCAAGAGCAGAGTAAGGATTTGAACTCAGGCTGTCTGGTTCAGGAGTCTATGTTCTCAATCTCTGCACTGAACAAATTCCTAGATGCTGAATACGTACTTGCTTGAAGGAATGAACGAGAAGATGAATAAATGATAAATGATCTCAGAGGCTTTCACACATGTCAGCTTTCCTGCACTCTCGGTAGCCTCAGGGTCTCCATCCTACCCAGGGTCCCGGGCAACTGCGGTCCCCATGTGTCTGTCTTCCCTGTGAAGGATTCTGGGTCTCTCTGTACCTTTCTTCGTCTCTCTGCTTCCTTCAAATACCTTCTGGGAAGCACTTCCCTGCTCTGTGGGGTTCTCATGCCTTCTTCTCCTTCCGCAGGTGTTGCATTTTCTTTTTCTTTATTTTTTTCTGAGGCAGGCTCTCGCTTTGTCACCCAGGCTGGAGTGCTGTGGCGCGGTCTTGGGTCACTGCAGCCTTTGCCTCCTTGCAGCCTTTGCCTCCTGGGTTCAAGCAATTCTCCTGCCTCAGCCTCCCAAGTAGCTGGGATTATAGGCATGTGCCACCACACTAGGCTAATTTTTTTTTTTAGTAGAGACAGGGTTTCACCATGTTGACCAGGCTGGTGTTGAACTCCTGATCTCAAGTGATCTGCCCACTTTGGCCTCACAAAGTGCTGGGATTACAGAGATGAGTCACCACACCCGGCCAGCTGTTGCTTTTTCAATGACACCTTGCTATGATTGGAGCCTCCATGGTCCTCTTCTTTACTAATTTTTCTCCCAGATCTTTTTTTTTTTTTTTTTTTTTGAGATGGAGTTTCACTCTGTGGCCCAGGCTGGAGTGCAATCTCAGCTCACTGCAACCTCCGGCTCCTGGGCTCAAGCGATTACCCTGCCACAGTCTCCCGAGTAGCTGGGATTACAGGCACATGCCACCAGGCCCAGCTAATTTTTGTAGTTTTAGTAGAGACGGGCTTTCACCATGTTGCCCAGGCTGATCTTGAACTCCTGACCTCAGGTGATCCACCTGCCTTGGCCTCCCAAAGTACTGGGATTACAGGCGTGAGCCACTGTGCCCGGCCTCTCCCAGATCTTAAAGTTCCAGAATTCATGGGTTTTAGTGAGGCTGTTGGGTTTCCATCTGGGCCATTCCTGTGTTTCGATTGCACCTTACTAAAGTCAGGGACTGGCCAGGTGTGGTGGCTCCCACCTGTAATCCCAGTGCTTTGGGAGGCTGAGGCAGGAGGATCACTTGAAGCCAGGAATCCGAGATCAGCCTGAGTAACAAAGCGAGACCTCCACCTCTACAAAAAATAAATAAATAAATAAATAAATTAGCCTGGCATGGTGGTGCATGCTTGTAAATCCCAGCTACTGGGGAGGTTGAGATGGGGGGATCGCCTGAGTCCAGGGGTTCGAGACTGCAGTGATCTATGATTGCACCACTGAGCTCCAGCCTGAGTGACAGAGTGAGACCCTGTCTCTAAAAGAAAATTTAAAAAGTAAAGTCAGGAACCCACTGAACTGGCCCTCTGAACTCCACCTGGCTGTGGGAATCCTGTTTGTGAGTTTCAAGGTGAGAGAACTCTTTCCCTCTCTGATCAGAGTCTGACCACCTCACTCCTAGGTCACGCCTCTGTCGCTGGTTGCTGAGAAAGAGTTTCTCCCGAGTAGACCCAGGTCATCCGAACCTGGGTCCGGCTCATTCACTGCACCTGTTACTTCCGCGGCTCAGACCTGCACGTGTTGGGTGACTTGGATAGAAGTGCAGGCTTCGCCAGATCAGGGTCAGCCTTGAGCATGGACTCCGGAGTGATGCAAGAGGACGGGCAGGACAGCTAGCTGGCTCACAGGCGACTACAAAAAATTTTTGGCTGGGTGTGGTGGCTCACGCCTGTAATCCCAGCTACTCGGGAGGCTGAGGCAGGAGAGTTGCTCGAACCGGGACCCGGGACGTGGAGGTGGCAGTGAGCTGACCTTGTGCCATTGCGCTCCAGCCTGGGCTGCAGAGCGAGACTCCATCTAAAAAAAAATTTTTTTTTTACTTAAATATTTTTTTTAATAGAGACAGGATCTTGCTATGTTGCCCAGGCTGGTCTCAAACTCCTGAGTTCAAACCATCCTCCTGCCTCGACTTCCTAAAGTTTTAGGATTACAGGCAGGAGCCCCTGTGATCTGCCCGGCCTATAGGTGATTGATGATCAGGAGTCCAGGCCCTGGTCTTCCCAGGCTGAGATGCAGAGTAAGGTTGAGGCAGGAGGTAGCGTCCCTAGGGTGACAGACCTATGGGGGCAGGAGCAGACGGGAGCAGAGGGTGGGCTTCTGGTGTCTGGGAGGCTTGAGGAAGGCCAGGTGTGGGCGGGGCCTGGGCTGCAGGGGTTCTGGGCAGAATGATAAGTGCAAAGGCTGGGCAAGGGTGATGTGGTGCTCAAGGCCTGGGGCTGAGCCATGCCATGGGGACTGTAGGAGGATGCAGGAGGCCTGTAACACGTGGGCCACATAGTCAAGTGGTCTCATATCATGGGGCATCAAGAGGTCTTTCCCTAGGTGGGGCTCTGAGACTCAAGCCTGTAATCCCAGAACTTTGGGAAGCTGAGGCGGGCAGATCATCCGTGGTCAGGAGGTCAAGACCAGCCTGGGCAACAAGACCAGCCTGCGCCATTGCACTCCAGCCTGGGCAGCAAGACCAGCCTGCGCCATTGCAGTCCAGCCTGGGCAACAAGACCAGCCCGCGCCATTGCACTCCAGCCTGGGCAACAAGACCAGCCCGCGCCATTGCACTCCAGCCTGGGCAGCAAGACCAGCCCGCGCCATTGCACTCCAGCCTGGGCAGCAAGACCAGCCCGCGCCATTGCACTCCAGCCTGGGCAGCAAGACCAGCCCGCGCCATTGCACTCCAGCCTGGGCAGCAAGCCCAGCCTGTGCCATTGCACTCCAGCCTGGGCAACAAGAGCCACACTCCATCTTAAAAAAAAAAAAAGAAAAAAGAGGTCTTTCCTGGAGAAGTGCTAGGATGGAGGAGAATGAAGTGAAGACGGGACAATTTCTTTCTTTCTTTTTTTTTTTTTGAGATGGCATCTCACTCTGTTGCCCAGGCTGGAGCACAGTGGCGTGTCTAGGCTCACTGCAACCTCCGATTCCTGGGTTCGAGCAATTCTCCTGCCTCAGCCTCCTGAGTATCTGGGACTTCAATCACCAGCCACCACACCTGGCTAATTTTTTGTATTTTTAGTAGAGACAGGGTTTCACCGTATTAGCCAGAATGCTCTCGATCTCCAGACCTCATGATCCGCCTGTCTTGACCTCCCAAAGTTCTGGGATTACAGGTGAGCCACTGCGCCCGGCCTGAAGATGAAACAATTTCTACAGCAGAATTTCTCACTTTGCATTAGTCGTGAGTAAACCAGAACTCCTAATTCAGGGACCAAAGCAAGCCCTTTAGCCCAGCGGACCCGGCCGTCTCTCGACGGTCTATTTGGTGGGTTATTTGCAGCTGTCTGCTCCTTCCTGCAGTTGGAGGAGGCCCAGGGCACACCAACTCACTTTTCTTTTTTTTGCAGGTGGAGTCTCACTCTGTCGCCCAGGATGGAGTGCAGTGGTACAATCTCAGCTCACTGCAGCCTCTGCTTTCTGGGTTCAAGTGATTCTCCTGCCTCAGTCTCCCAAGTAGCTGGGATTACAAGCACATGCCACTGCGCCCGGCTAATTTTTGTATTTTTAGTAGAGATGGGGTTTCCCCATGTTGGCCAGGCTGGTCTTGAACTCCAGACCTCCAGTGATCCTCCCGCCTCAGCCTCCCAAAGTGCTGGGATCACAGGCTTGAGCCACCACGCTCGGCCACCAGCTCACTTTGACTTGCCTAAATCAGGCCCTGTTTGGAGGGTGAACCTGAAATTGGCAGGAGAGCTGGAAGTGGCCGTGGTCACTCAGTGCCCAGGGGATGCTTGTCCCGTCCAGCCTGCACTCCTGCGGCTGTGTGGATGACCGAGGGCCAGCCTGGGCTTGCTTTTCTTCACCTCGCTTTTCCCAGGGGGCTGGTTCTGACACCAACGGTCACCCAATGGTAAACAGCCCAGCACAAAAAGCCCCTGAGAAACTTTAGAGAAGAGACACCCCTCAGGGGAAGGAAGAAAAAAAAACCCAAAACACAAGCTAACAGGAAGCCAAGTGGGTAAACGGTTACTTGCATGACTCTAGGTTGCGTCTTTCTTCCCCAGGCAGGACAGACGGAGCCTTTCACTCTCAGAGCCCCTTGGCCAGAGTCACAGAAGAAAGGTCTCTGTGCACCCGCTGTTAGCAGGGCTGAAAAGTAACCTCAAGTCGTGGCTTTGGGAGAGAGATTTCCTCCCATGCTATTCTGGTTCCTACCTAGAGAATTCTAGTGACGTTTCTGAGAGCTCTTCTATGAGGGCAGAGTGGCTAGGAGCAGAGACCCAGGGTCAGACAGGCCCAGCATAGAGATGCCTCTAGTGCCCTCAGGAACTCACTTGACCTTCTCGATTCCACCTTTTTTTTTTTTTGAGTCAGAGCCTTGCTCTGTCACCCAGGCTGGAGTGCAGTGGCGCGATCTCGGCTCACTGCAACCTCCGCCTCCTGGGTTCAAGCGATTTTTCTGCCTCAGCCTCCCGAGTAGCTGGGATTATAGGCGTGTGCCACCATGACTGGCTAATTTTTGTATTTTTAATGGAGATGGGCTGGTCTTGAAATCCTGACCTCAGGTGATCTGCCCGCCTCGGCTCCCAAAGTGCTGGGATTACAGGCGTAAGCCACCGCTACCGGCCCCCCTATTTTTTTAGTTGGAGTCTCACTCTGTCACCCAGACTGGAGTGCAGAGGTGCCATCTTGACTCACCGCAACCTCTGCCTCCTGGGTTCAAGCTATTCTCCTGCCTCAGCCTCCCGAGTAGCTGAGTAATCCCAGCTACTCGGGAGGCTGAGGCAGGAGAATTGCCCAAATGGGCTAATTTTTGCATTTTTAATGGAGATGGGTTTTGCCATGTGGTCTAGGCTGGTCTTGAACTCTTGAGCTCGGGCAATCTGCCTGTCTTGGCCTCCCAAAGTGCTGAGATTACCGCCGTGAGCCACTTCGTTGGGCCCCAAGTCTTCCTTTTAAACCATGAAATGGATATTGGGCAGGTGTGGTGGCTCATGCTCGTAATCCAAGCCCTTTGGGAGGCCAAGGCAGGAGGATCGCTTGAGGCCAGGAGCTCCAGACAAGTTTGGACAACACAGTGAGACCTTGTCTCTACAAAAAATAACAATTAAAAAATTAGGCTGGGCACGGGGGCTCATGTCTGTAAACCCAGCACTTTGGGAAGTCAAGGCGAGTGGATCACGAGGTCAGGAGTTCAAGACCAGCCTGGCCAATATGGTGAAACTCCATCTCTACTAAAAATACAAAAATTAGTCGGGCGTGGTTGCACATACCTGTAATCCCAGCTCCTTGGCAGGCTGCAGCAGAGAATTGCTTGAACCCAGGAGGTGGAGGTTGCAGTGAGCCGAGATCACACCATTGCACTCCAGCCTGGGCGACAGAGTGAGACTCTGTCTCAAAAAAAAAAAAAGCTGGGTGTGGTGGTATGTGCCTCCGAAGGCTGAGGCAGGAGAATCACTTGAACTCGGGAGGCAGAAATTTTGATGAGCTGAGATTGCGCTGTTGCATTAGCAGCCTGGGTAATAAAAGAGAAACTCCGTCTTTTTTTTTTTTTTTTTTTTTTTTATAAAGACAGGGTTTCACCGTATTGGTCAAGGTGGTCTTGAACTTCCGACCTCAGGTGATTCGCCCGCCTTGGCCTCCAAAGTGCTTGGATTACAGGCGTGAGCCACCACACCCGGCCGAGAAACTCCATCTAAAAAAAAAAAAAAAATGCATGTTCAATTCCCCGTGTCCCAAACTTAACTCAGGCTCTCCTCTTTCAGGAAATGTCCCCACCCTCCACCCAGTGCTCAGGCCAGAAGCCTTGGAGTCCTTGACATCACCCTCTCCTTCACCTTCCCCACCCAATCTGACATCAAACTGTAGATTCCAGCTCCCAAAAATACCCCAATCCAACTATTCCTGGCCGTCTCTGCGGCCCTACCCAGGGGGGCCTCTGCCCTCGCTCCACCTCCCATTCATTCATCCTCCAAGCTGCAGCCAGAGTAATTATTTTTTCTTTTTTTGAGACGGCATCTCACTCTGTCGCCCCGGCTGGAGTGAAATGGTGCAATCTTGTCTCACTCCACCTTCCTGGTTCAAGCCATTCTCCTGCCTCAGCTACCCAAATAGCTGGGATTACACGCGTGCACCACCATAGATAGCTAATGTTTGTATTTTTAGTAGAGATAAGGTTTCACCATGTGGGCCAGGCTGGTCTTGAACTCCTGACCTCAAGTGATCCGCCTGCCTTGAACTCCCAAAGTGCTGGGATTACAGGCGTGAGCCACTGTGTCTGGCAACCAGAGTAATTTTTTAGAAATATCAATCTGATCACTTTTCTCCCTGCTTACAACTTTTTGATGGTTTCATGCTGGACTTAAGATAAAATCCAAATTCCATGCCACAGCCTGCAAGTCCATGTAATAATCCCCTGCGCTGGACTGTAAGCTCCCAGAGGGCGGCAACCGTTCATTTTTGTGCACTGGGGCTCCTGTAGGGTGTGGGGAATCCCAACCCCTTGCCTTTACTCCGAGCTGGGCACACTGCAAAGACCTTCTCCAAAACTTTCCCATATGACTCTCCTGCGGCCTGCCTCACTGGGTGCCATCATGTCACCTGTTACGCAGATGGAGAAGCCAAGGTTCCAAGAGGGCAGGGGACTTGTCCTGGGTCACAAGTATAATAACTGCAGGAGACAGGATGCATTGGCAGTCACTGCATGCTATGACCAGCTCTGCTCATTCTGTGTGTATCTTTGCACTGAATGCTCACATCATAACCCTAAAAAGTAGATAGTCTTCCTTCCTTTCTCCCTCCCTCTTTGTCTTTCTTCTTCCCTCTCCCCCTCCCTCACTCTTTCCCTTTCTTCCCCTTCTTCTTCCTTCCTTCTTCCCTCCCCCACCCCCCCTCCCTCCCTCCCTCCCTTCTCTCTTT
>PVKV010026278.1:0-28267 GCA_004027835.1 Alouatta palliata | reverse complement strand
TTTTTTTTTTTTTTTTTTTTTGAGACAGAGTTTTGCTCTTGCCACCTAGGTAGAAGTGGAATGGCGCGATCTTGGCTCACTACAACCTTCACCTCCCGGGTGAAGCAATTCTCTTGCCTCAGCCTCCCAAGTAGCTGGGATTTTAGGTGTGTGCCACTATACCCAACTAATTTTGTATTTTGAGGACAGATAGGTTTCACCATATTGGCCAGGCTGGTCTCGAACTCCTGACCTGCAGTGATCTGCCTGATTCAGCCTCTGAAAGTGCTGGGATTACAGGTGTGTGCTGTCGCACCCGGCCATGTTTTTAGGGTCCAGGAAGGCATCTGGAGCTCCTGCTATCACATTCACATTCCAGGCAGCAGGAGGGAGGAAAGGACAAAGAGATAAAGCTGTTTTTTAAGGAAAGTTTCCAGAAACTGCCACACGACACATCCACTTACTTTTCATTAACTGGATCTTAGTCACATGGCCACACACAGAGGTAGGGGAGGCTAGAAAATACACTCTTTATTTTGGCCAGGTACATGCCCAGCAAAAAATCAGAAGTGGTTTTTTTTTTTTTTCATAGGTGAAGGGGACAAGGGATATTGGGAAACAACTCATAGTTGGCCACAAGCAGTGTGAGGAGAGTATCACGGGAAGCTAGAGCTGGATTCTGTCTGGGCGAGAGCTGGAGGGCTTCCAAGGAGAGAAGACACTTGCATTCTGTCTTTAAGGATGAGTAGGAGTTTGGCAATGTTAAACAGATGGCCCACCAAGTGGCAGACAAGCAGTCCACCAGCCTCAACAACAACCGTTTGCTTTTATAGAAATGTGATATTTGAATGGGCAGGAGAAAGCTGAAAGGACTTCCCAGACATCATGCAGCTGGCTGTCCAACAGCTACTGATTTTTATAGTGTTGAAGTGGTTGCAAGGAAAACACTCCCAGGGCTCAATGAAGCATCAATGCTCATTCTTTTTTTTTTTTTTTTTTTTTTTTGAGACAGAGTCTCCCTCTTGTTGCCCTGGTTGGAGTGCAATGGCACGATCTCAGCTCACTGCTGCCTCTGCCTCCTGGGTTCGAGCGATTCTCCTGCCTCAGCCTGACCAACATGGAGAAATCCCGTCTTAATATATATCTTTCTGCTTAAAGTAGCTTGAGTGGATTCTGTTGTTGGCAATTGAGAACTCTGATGATGATTCCTCCTTACAGTGGCCTTCTTTCATTGCCTTTTTTTAATTTTTGGCTCCACAAAAACCAGAATATGTATGTATATATATATGCCCTCCCTGTCCCCTGCAAGGACCTATGTCCAAGGTCTCAGCCCAGGGATGTCCTTGGACCCTGAAAATGTAGTTTCTAGCCATCTCATCATCTTCCCAGAGACAAAGCCCAGGATCCTAATAATCCATGTTTGCACCTGACATATGTAACAGGGAAAGGTGTACAACTGGGTTTCACAGATGCTGGGGGTCCTGAAATGTATGCCTTCCTGGCTCAAAGACATCCCTTTTCCTAATCTCCAGCTGTGTTTCTCTAGATATCACCCTTGTATAATATAAGAGCTTATGTTTACTGAGTTCTTACTCTATGCTATGCTGTTTGCTGAATGCTTGCATATTAGATCATATTTAATGCCCACATTGTGACTGACTTCTCTAGGTACCCATTTTACCGATAAGAAAAACTGAGGTTCAGGGAGATGAAATGACTCATCTGAGAGCTAGGATTCTTTTTTTTTTTTTTTTGAGACAGGGTCTCACTCTGCCACCCAGGCTGGAGTGCAGTGGCGTGATCTCAGCTCATTGCAACCTCTGCCTCCTGGGTTCAAGCGATTCTCATGCCTCAGTCCCCCAACTAGCTAGGACCACAGATGCATGCCATTACACCCACCTAAGTTTTGTGCTTTTTAGTACAGACAGGGTTTCACCATGTTGGCCAGGCTAAGAGCTAGGATTCTAATCCGTGCCTAATTTGATAGTCCAGTCTCTCAACTACTTCTTTCTCCAGGTTTAGGACCTGGGAGCTAGGAAAGGGAGACAGAGTTGAGGCACTGTACAAAGAGGCAGGGGAGAATACCCTGCCCTCTGCCCTTTTCATCTCCCTGTTTTTCTCTCTCCCTATCATTTTCTCCCTCAGATTCCATTTCCTAAAACTGTTCTATCTTTAAAAATATTTATTAAATGAACAAATGACTCAGTCTCTAATAGGTAGGTGTCCTAACTGATAGCTGGGTCTCATCGCAGAAGCCAGCTCTGTGGTTTGGTACTTTTTCATTCCCACTGTGCAAATCCCTAACACTTAAACAAGAGAAGGCAGACAGCAGGTCGGAGACCTAAAGTAATTGCAGCTCATTCCCCTGAATTGTGGACTCTTGGACAGACGATTGCCATGAAAAGCATATTTTGAACACAGCCAGAGCTTTCATTGAGCAGATGGGAAAATGTGTCTGCTCTTGTCAAGAGAGGCTCTATCTCTACCACAAAACCCAATTACTCCCTCTATCCTGGTTTGCCCATTAAAACTTCAGCTGTGTTCAAGGTTCCAGAGTTTTTGATTATTTCTATTTTGGGGTCAGTAAATGGAATCTCTTAACTGGGTTCCTGAAATAACTGTCAGAAGAGTTTATGTATTTCAGTACAAAGAACACACATTTGTTTCAAGCCGTTGTGACAGGCAGTACCCAAACACTGAATAATATTTTGGTATTGGTCTCTGAGTGATGGCTGTTCTTCTGCAGCACCTGTTTCATCTGTGCTTTTTGGGAACTGACGTTTACAGAGCATCATCATATGCTAAGCACAGGGCCAAGAGTTTACATAGATGACCTCATTCACCAAGTCCAGAAATATTGTTAAGTGTCTTCTTTGTGTTAGGTCTGTTCTAGGAGGTAAAAGAGATAGAACAGCAATAACTGTTGCCCAGGCTGGAGTGCAGAGGTGTGATCTCTGCTCACTGCAACCTCCACCCCCCAGGTTCAAGCAATTCTCCTGCCTCAGCCTCCTGAGTAGCTGGGATTACAGGTGCCCATGACCACGCCCAACTAGTTTCTGTATTGTTAGTAGAGTTGGGGGTTTCACTATGTTGGTCAGACTGGTCTTGAACTCCTGACCTCAAGTGATCTGCCCGTCTGGGCCTCCCAAAGTGCTAGGATTACAGGTGTGAGCCACCGTGCCCTGCCAAGAACAGATTTTTAACCAGAGATCTTCAAACGCTGTGGGGACATGAAGACTTTCCAAGGACTAACGGGACTGACAGTTCCGAGAACATCAATTTCCAGATCCTTAGCTTTCCTTTCAAAATACTTCCTGGAAGGGATTGTCCTGAGTATGTGCAGGCATTCACAACAGCCTTTTACCACTTTACAAAAGAAAGGTATACCTTTACCCATCCCAAACCTCCCCTTTGAGAATGTTCCAGAGTAGAAACACTGCCAACCCTGGACCAAACAGAGGAGGGGGCTGTCTTAATGAATCAAGCCTCAGGTACCATTTGTTAAGGAAGCATGTCATTAGAAATGAGGCATTCAGGTACTAGAAGTGGGAATGTTGCCTAGGGTTTAAAGATTACTGGGGAGGCTGGGCCTAGTGGCTCACACCTATAATTGAAGTGCTTCAGCAGGCTCAGGTGGGAGGACTGCATGAGCTAGGAGTTCAAGACCAGCCCGGGCAACATAGCAAGACCCCATCTCTACTAAAAAAAATTTTTTTTAATTAGCTGGGCTTGGTGACATGCACCTGTATAGTTCCAGCTACTCAGGAGGTTGAGGCAGTAGGATCACTTGAATCCAGGAGGTTGAGGCTGCAGTGAGCTATGATCACACCACTGCACTCTAGCCTGGGTAACAGGGTGAGACCCTGTCTCTAAAAGAATAAACCAATTAAAAAAAAAGATTAGTGAGGGAAACAGCCAGGATTAGGGTAATGACCAAATAATTACATGAGTGCTCTGAAGGAAAGGGACATTGGCCCATATAACAAGAAACCTCATCCAGCCCAGAGAGGCAGAAAGCTGACCCTGAGGATGACAGTGAAGGGGGTCAGAATCTGCTATCCCAAAATAGGCCACTCTGACATAAGAATTATTTTGAGCTGAAGGCAACTGAGACACAGCAGATGCAGGAAGAGCTCTTTACAATCCCACTTTCCATCTAAAAGCAAAGCAGAAATGTCCCTTTGTGAAGCTGTCCCCCACTCCCATTTCCCATACCAGGAAGATGAGACAACTTATCACTGGAGATAGTACCCCCTGAATCTGCATATACAAATCTTACTGAAATAATCCTTATCTTCCATTAGTTTCCCCCACACATTCACTTTCCCACAATTTACCACCCCTAGAAGCCCAAACCTCTTTTTCTTTGTCTTGTCACATCTCCACAATTAATTGCTCTTTGTTAGGGTGGTATGTGAACTATCAGACCTAGCCACTTCTTTGAGGTTTTCACTATTTTCCTATGAAGCCCTGTGTCATGTAAAAATATTAACATCAAATAAAATTTGAATGCTTTTCTCCTGTTAAACTGTCTATCTTTTGTCAGTTTAACTTGTAGGACTCCATATACTTTGCCTAAGAGGGTAAATAAAAGTTTTTTTTCTCTCCCTACAAGAACCTGAACTGAGATGGAAGGATGACTATGTATCTCCTAGACCAAGGGTTGGCAGATTTTTTTCTGCAAAGAGCCAGATGATAAATATTCTTATTTGCAGGTCACAAAGTCTCTATTGCAAGTACTCAACTTTGCTGTTTCAGTGCAAAGGTAGTTGTAGACAATAGTAAATGAATGGCCATGGCTGTGTGCCAATAAAGCTTTATTTTCAAAAACAGGCAGTGAGGCTGGGCACGATGGCTCACGGCTGTAATCCCAGCACTTTGGGAGGCCAAGGCGGGCTGATCACAAGGTCAGGAGATCAAGACATCCTGGCTAGCACAGTGAAACCCCGTCTCTACTAAAAATACAAAAAACTAGCCAGGTGTGGTGGTATGCGCCTGTAGTCCCAGCTACTTGGGAGGCTGAGGCAGGAGAATCACTTGAACCTAGGAGGCAGAGGTTGCAGTGATCCAAGATTGTGCCATTGCATTCCAGCTTGGGTGACAGAGAGAGACTCTGACTCAAAAAAAAAAAAAACAGGCAGTGAAAGGTCTGATTCACAGTTTGTTAAACCATGCCCTGGATTTTTATTTTTTTTCCAGCTCTTTGGAAAAAACAAATAGGCCTTTATTTGTGGCATGTGGTTAACTGCATGCTACTAATGTCTCTGGACTTGGAAGCTGGGAGGAGATACTGACAATGACAATGGCAGTGATGATGGGAGCTTACCTGGGACAAGAAGAACAGGAGGTACAGAGGCCACATATAGGAAAGGAGTATGGTATACAAGGAGCTGAAATAAATCCTCTGTGGCAGGACCCCTGAGAGTCCAGGAAGGTGGAGAAGGGCTTGAGTCAGATCAGTCTACCCCAAAGGCCAGAGGAAGCCTTCTGGGGTATGGAGGGTGTTGTTATTGGCTGGAAGTAGGATTTTTTTTTTTTTTTTTTTTTTGAGACAAGTCTCACCCTGTCACCCAGGATGGAGTGCAGTGGTGTGATCTCAGCTCACTGCAACCTCTGCCTCCCGGTTCAAGTGATTCTGATGCCTCAGCCTCCTGAGTAGCTGGAACTACAGGTGCATTACAGCAAACCTGGCTAATTTTTGTATTTTTGGTAGAGACAGGGTTTCAGCATGTGGACTAGGCTGGTCTTGAACTCCTGGCCTCAAGTGATCTGTCTGCCTCAGCCTCCCAAAGTGCTGGGATTACAGGCACGAGTCACTGTGTCCAGCCTGGAATTAGGGTTTTTAGGGTACGAGGATAGGATAGGGTCAGGTGGTGATGGGACGATGTACTTAGCTTTGCACTTTGAAAAGATGGCCCTAGGGTTGCTGAGAAGCTGAGGGAGAGCAGTTAGGTGCCACTGCAGTAGTGATGGGAGCCCAAACTAGGGTGGTGGGAGTGGAAGAGCAAGAAGCCAGTGGTTCTGGGAGGTACATCTAGGAATATCAATAGGGCAGAGGAGACTGCTAGGTTTCAGGTTTGCCATGAGAATTAGTAGAGAAAAAAAAAAAAATAAGTAAAAGCATCTCGCACTGCAGCCTAAACTGAAAATCTGGTTCCTTCCCTCTCCTCAATTGCGGCACTGAGGCCTGAAGGCCGCCCAGGGCTTCTTACTTAGAAGATGGGGTAGACCTGGGCAAGGGGTACAGAGATATGCAACAGGAGGGCACTGATGCTCCAGAAGAACCCAGGGTTTCTGAAGCTTATGTGGCCTGGGGCCCAAGGGATCCCGGTCTGTGCCTCCCCACTTACCTGAGAGCGGTAGAATTTCCTGCTCTGGGCTGGCTTCTGGAAGAAGGCTCTCTTACCAGTAAACAAAGAAAACTCTCTTCCTATAGAAGGAGAAAAGCTGTTATTAGTACCTCTTGTATGGGGCAATGAAGACTGCAGCCCAGGAGCTTGAAACAGCCTCCTTTCTGGAGAGAGTGACACCCACCAGAACTAGAGTCTCTCTGTTGACTCCACCTGTGGGACAAGTTACCCTGATCCTGTCGGACTGTGAACACTATCTCCCTCTAGGGCTGACGCACCAATGAAAGGAAATAATGTGTACACAGCCCTGTGCACAGGGCAGACACTCAACCCACAGGAAAAAAAGGACTGGCTTCAGAAGAAAAACCAATTCAGAACTCTGCAAAACTGAAATGCTTAAATGCTTAAGAAGCAATCTATCAAATTCATAGCCGTTAAATTTAATATTCATTAAAATGTCATTAAACTCACATAACTTATGGATTAGGTTTTTTTTCACTTTGAAAAAACTCCTCAAGTCGGTCAGGCATGGTGGCTCATGCCTGTAATCCCAGCACTTTGGGAGGCTGAGGCGGCCACATCACTTGAGCTCAGGAGTTTGAGACCAGCCTGGGCAACATGGTAAAACCCTGTCTCTACTAAAAATACAAAAATTAGCTGGGCATAGTGGTGCATGCCTATAATCCCAATTACTCGGGATGCTGAGGCTTGAGAATTGCTTGAACCTGGAAGGCAGAGGTTACAGGGAGCTGAGATCACACCACTGCACTCCAGCCTGGGCAACAGAGACTCTGTCCCACAAAAAAAAAAAAAGAAAAAACTCCCTGAGCATGCACAATGACCTCAGGGAAACCATATCTATGAAGGGGTCAGGAAATGGAAATGCCTAGAGAGCTAACAGGTAAAAGTGTCTGGCCCTCAGTAAGTCATCACTATTGTAATTTCCAGCTAATAACTATCACTGTGCTCTGCTCCTAGGGTTGCAGGCATTCTCTTCCTCTGTGCCCTAAACCAGGGCTTCTCAAACTGGAATGTGCTTCTAGATCATTGGAAATCTTGATAAACAGCAGCATCAGAGTCAGTTGGTCTGGAGAGATGCTGATGCTGCAGGTCCTCAGACCAACACACTCTTCAAATCTCAGCTCAAACGCCACATACTGACCTTCTCAGGCTGGACTGGGTACACCTCCCCCTGCTGCCTGACCCCTCTCAATTCCCCACTGCAGTGCCTAATCCCCTGCAGGGCAGTTACCTTGCCTGAATTTCCCATTAGATGGTAAGAAGGTGAGGTGGGAGGCGGAACTCTACTCCAGACCTAATTGAAGACTGTCTTCAAAAGGCATGTCCACCAGCATCAGGACAGTTTATCCATTCCTTAGCAACGACTGGACCTGGAATTTACCACCCCTTTCTCCAGAAATTTCTGAATAACCTGTCCCTTAATTTGCCTGTAATTAAAAGTGGGTATAAAGGAGTCTGCTGAACTCTGCCCCTGAGCTGCTCTTCTCCACACACTGCTTATGGGGTAGCCCTGCTCTTCAGAAGCTGCCACAGGGCTGCAATAGTCAAGGTGAGCTGCTTTCTTCTAGAACCAGCTCATCCTTGAATTCCTTCCTGGACAAAGACCCAAACCTTTCCAAGCAGAAGCCCTGATTCTGGGGCTCCCTGGCCCTGCCACAGGGCATCTGGGCTTGCCTCCACCACCGTGTTCTCAGTGCTGGGCAGACTGCCTAGCACCCAGAGCTCAGGGTCTGCTGGGTGAAATAAAAAAGGTGACCTTGGACAAGTTGCTTCTCTGAGCTTTAGTTTCCTCATCTGTGAAGTGGACTCAGTGTGTACCACAGCAGGTTGTTGTGAGGATTAAATAAAATGGGCTGGCCAGGCACAGTGGCTCACGCCTGTAATCCCAGCACTTTGGGAGGCCAAGGCAGGTGGATCATTTGAGGTTAGGAGTTTGAGACCAGCACGGCCAACATGGTGAAACCCTGTCTCTACTAAAAATAGAAAAGTAAGCCAGGCATGGTAGTGGGCGCCTGTGATCCCAGCTACTCAGGAGGTTAACGCAGGAGAATCACTTGAACCTGGGAGGTGGAGGTTACAGTGAGTTGAGATCGCACCACTGCACTCCAGCCTGGGTGACACAGCAGAGAGCACAGCACAGTGCCTGGCACATAGGTACACATTCATTATCGGGCATCTACTATTTCCAATACAAAATTCCATCCCCCGCCTCCCAATGATTGTGTTGTACATTATAGTCCACAAGCATGAAGAATTTTGGTGGCTAGTTTGGTGACCTGAGGACATCAATGGTAAGGACATCAACTCCTCTCTCAGTTAGATGGTAGTTGGGTATGGCAGTGGCAAAGAGGGCGGGAGGCCGTAATTACCCTTTCTCGGTCTTCTTCTCTGTGACATTAATTCTTCTCTGTGGAATCGCTCTGGGTCTAGTTCTGAGTAGTCCCAGGTGTCATAGCTCTGTGGGCAAGGATAGGTGCCTAAGGGAGGAGTCAAGAGTGAGAATGGGGCTGGGCATGGTGGTCACACCCGTAATCCCAGAACTTTTGAGAAGCCAAGGTGGGAGGATCACTAGAGCCCAGGAGGCCAGCCTGGGCAACATAGTGGGACCCCATCTCTAAAAAGAAAAGAAAAAAAAAGAGTGAGAATGGAGACTTCTGTAAAAGAGGCCTGGGGATCCCCTGCTGGCTCCTGGGAGGCTGGGCTTCCAGGGTTAGTCCCGCCCCATACTCGCCATGTGGCCTTGGATGAGTCACTTCCTCTCTAGGGGGCTTTGGCTTATTCCTCTGGAAAATGGGGATGATGACCTTGCCCTATCCAACTGTCGACTGGGTGTAAGGGTCAGAATGCACAGTGTGTGGGTCCCTGACATGCTCTGCAAATGTGAAGACATCATGGTTATTTGTTTTCCATGATCCCTGTTCTGGCTAGACCATGAATTCCCTGAGAACAGGGGCTGGGTCCTGTTCATCTTTATACCTCCAGGGCTCTAGGTCTGGGACAAAATAAATACAGTAGGTGCTTAATAAATGTTTGTCTAACATTATCACACTTAGCTAATTGCCAGAAATGGCTTCTCTCTACATGTTTGACAGCGATGCTTCCGAGGATTACTTGACACATTTGAGCCACTATGCAAAGCTGCCGGCTCCATTGGACAAAGTGGACAGAGGGTTTATTACCAGGGATAAATTGGGGTAAGGAAGTGTAGCCTTGGACGTTAAGGGGAATAGCAAGGTGAAACAGCACAAATAGAAGACAGTCAGAAAATAGGAGGCAGGGTGGCATAATGGTCAAAGACCTAGCTTTGGAGTACCACAGCACTGGAATGAACACCTATGCAGTGGCTCACACCTGTAATCCCAGCACTTTGGGAGCTTAAGGCAGGCAGATCACAAGGTGAGGGGATCACGAGATCAGGAGTCTGACACCAGCCTGACCAACATGGTTGAAACCCCGTCTCTAGTTAAATTACGAAAATTATCTGGGTGTGGGTGGCATGTGCCTGTAATCCCAGCTACTCAGGAGGCTGAGGCAGGAGAATCACTTGAATCCCGGAGACAGAGGTTGCAGTGAGCCAAGATCATACCATTGCACTCCAGCCTGGGCAACAGAGCGAGACTCCATCTCAAAAAAAAAAAAAGGACGTGGAGGGGATTAGGAAGGGATGTCTCAGAACTGTTTTGCCGAAGCAGGAAAATTTGTATTCCCTGGGGCTCCAACCACATACTTTGCTCTCTTTAATGTTAAGGAGAGAAGAGGAAGAATGTCTTGATGAAGAGGTGTCATAGCAAACAATAACATACCTAGGTACCAGTGGAAAACATTTTCCCAGAACTGCTTTCCCCGGTGGAAAAAAGTCACCTCTCACCTGAAATCCACAGGCTCACTGTGTTACAGATATCAGACTTGAATTCGTGCGTGTTGAACCAGGACTGTGGGAAACAGCAACAGAAGCTGGTGTACATGGCTTTGCTCAGAAGTGAAGGCAGCCTCTGTGGAGCAAGCAGCGCTCAGGCCATGTTCTCGACATCTCCACCCTGGCTTACATGATTTGGGGATGAGGAAGGACTTTTTTTTTTTTTTTTTTTTTGAGACAAGGTTGTCACTGTGTCACCCAAGCTAGATTTGAACTCCTGGCTGAAATAATCTTCTAATCCTCTTGTCTCAGCCTTCTGAGTAGCTGGGACTATAGGTGTGTGCCACTGCACTCGGCTATACTCTTTAACCTACATAATCTAAGAAGTAAAACGGGGGCCGAGCGCAGTGGCTCATGCCTGTAATCCCAACAATTTGGGAGGCCGAGGCGGGCAGATCACTTGAGATCGGGAGTTTGAGACCAGTCTGGCCAACACGATGAAACCCCGTCTCTACCAAAAATACAAAAAATTAGCCAGGTGTGGTGGCAGGCACCTGTGATCCCAGCTACTTGGGAAACTGAGGCAGGATAATTGCTTGAACCTGGAAGGCGGAGGTTGCAGTGAACTGAGACCATGCCATTCATTGCACTCCAGCTTGGGTGACAGAGAGACTCTGTCTTAAAAAAAAAAAAAAAAAGAAATTAGCTAGGAGAGGTGGTGCATGCCTGTAGTCAAAGATACTCAGGAGGCTGAGGAGGGGGATTGTTCAAATGCAGGAATTTGAGGCTACAGTGAGTTATGATTGTACCACCCTGGCAACAAAGCCAGACTGTCTCTAGAGAAAAAAAAAAAAAAAAGCAAGTTCTTCCTCAGCCCCAAATCATATAAGTATTCACTTATATTTTCTCCTAGCAATCCTTTTGGTACATATATACATACATATATACCCATATAAAAAGTATATATGTATGGTCACATTTTTAATTTTTAAATTACATGCTTATTTAAATACTACAGAAAAATATAAACTGGAAAGGGAGGCCAGGCGCAGTGGATCACACCTGTACTCCCAGCACTTTGGGAAGCCAAGGCAGGCAGATCACTTGAGGTCAGGAGTTTGAGACCAACCTGGCCAACATGGGGAAACCCTGTCTCTACTAAAAACAAAAATTAGCTGAGTGTGGTGGTATATGCCTGTAATCCCAGCTACTCAGAAGGCTGAGGCAGAAGAATCGCTTGAACCCAGAAGGCAGAGGTTGCAGTGAGGCGAGACTGTGCTATTGCACTCCAGCCTGGGCAACAGAGCAAGACTCTTCTCTAAAGAAATAAATAAATGGAAAGGGAAAGTTTCTTATAACCTCACTCCCCAGTGATAAGCATTGCTAAGAGTCTGGTAAATATTTTTCCAGGTTTTTTTTTTTCTATTCATAAGCACATATACATATACATATATATATCACACAGAGTTGTATAAATTGCTTTGTTTTTCACTTAAATATATCATTGTGTCTCCCAATTAGTATAAATAGCTCCACGGTATTTTTGTAACTTCTGCATTCCAAGTCAGTCTATGGATTATCACAATTTGCTAATTACTCCCTTATGGAAAGAATGTTTAAGACATTCTCTTGGCATCAGAAATGCAATCTAGTGTGACTTTTTTTCATATAGTGTCTGATGCTCACTTTTATGAGTGCCTCTTCATAGTGGGACTTGGGTACATGAAACAAAAGTAAGGCGTAGTGCTGGGCTATCCGGTCGAACAGGTTATTCTGGAGCTCCTTGTTTGGCTGCCAGGAATAGAAATAAAAAAGGAATTACTAAAATCCCTTGCTGAAACAACTGAGGGGCTGGGATTTTTAAAATCAGTATTGCTTTCATTTCCAGGAATCTTATTCTCAAGATATTTAGCCTCATAAGGTCGTTTTTTTTGTTTGTTTTTGAGACGGAGTCTCCCGCTCTTGCCCAGGCTGGAGTGCAATGGTGCAATCTTGGCTCACTGCAACCTCCACCTCTTGGGTTCAAGTGATTCTCCTGCTTCAGCCTCCTGAGTAGCTGGGATTACAGGTGCCCATCACCATGCCCAGCTAATTTTTTGTATTTTTAGTAGAGACAGGATTTCACCATGTTGGCCAGGCTGTTCTCAAACTCCTGATCTCAGGTGATCCACCTGCTTCAGCCTCCCAAAGTGCTGAGATTACAGGCGTGAGCTACTGCACCTGGCTTGATTTTTGTATTTTTAGTAGAGATGGGGTTTCACCATGTTGGCCAGGCTGGTCTTAAACTCCTGACTTCAGGTGATCCACCCGCCTCGGCCTTCCAAAGTGCTGGAATTACAGGTGTGAGCCACTACGCCAGGCCGCCTCATATGCTTTGTGAAATAACATGTTCATTTTGGGGATGACATTTACCAAGCACATACACAGAGGCAAAGCGCTGTTGAAGAGAGCACCCTAACGTTGGCCCAGAAGCCCTGAGGTCTGCTCTCAACCCCACCTGTGACAGCCGTGCCACCAGCTCCTAACACCTGGGGGAGCCGCAGGATACTGTGCAATGGCTGAAGCAGAGGGTGTTTGGTTGAAGCACAGGTCGGGAGGGGACCAGGTGACAGGTGTGGTGGCGGGGTGCACCATTCAATCATAGGGGATTGTAGCCCAGGTCAAAGAGGATGGAATTTGTTCTGTAGAAAAATAAGCAAGACTGAGAAACAAGCAGATCTGTATTTACCTGGTACCTCTCATGAAATATCCACCAAAAGCTATCCAGCCAGATGGCTCTTAGGGAAGGAGAAGAGAGAAACTTCTCTAATTCTCTACCTGAACAGAAACACTTGAAAAGAAATGAAATTCACATTATTATTATTGTTGTCATTCTTTTCTAAAAAATTCATCTGGAGTCAATATATTTTAGAGTGAACAGAAAAACCATCTAACCTGTCAGTGAGGCCCTACCCAGGTCATTTTACATACTCTCATTTAACCCCTTTAATAGTCTTATGAGGCACACATTATTATCTCGTAGATGTAGAAACTGAGGACCAAAGTGGCAAGTGGCTGAGCCAGGATTGGAACCCACAACTCTAGACTCTGGATGGCTGCTCCACATCAACTGCCTCCAGATCTCAGCTCCTACGCTCAGCCAACAGCAACTCACATCAGTGAATGCATACTGCTTTCCACTTCCTCGCTACTGCAATGAACACTGCGGTGAGCATCTTTGTCCTGTAGGGAACATGATACTCTGAGCACCTGTCCCTCCTACTGCCTCTCCCCTGAGGAAAGCAGGAGCAAAGGGAATCAGGTATTCTGACACCTGGGCCGCCACTGCCAGGCCCAGAGACCAGCGTCCCTTCCACTAGCTGACTGCAGGCTATGCCAGCAGACGGCAACTGGCGCAAATAGATTATCTCTCTTAGGAAGTCAGAATGTGAGAAATAGATGGGACGGACATAGCCCAGAGACAAGGCAGCAGGGAGAAGCCATGAAGAGAGGAGGAAATGGCATGGGGAGAGGAAGAGGGAGACAGAGATAGAGAGATGGGGGCGTGGCTCAAAGCAGCATTGAGAACTACAGGTGGAAGAGACAGAGATGCTGGGTCTTAGGAATGGTGGGGTGACTGGTTAGGAGCTCAAGGGACAATGATCAGACCTGCTTTGGGGACACCAGAGTTGTTTGATGATGAAGAGCCATGCAGCACAGTTGTAGAGCAGCTGAGACCACTTCCTGGGCTTCCTCTCTTCTCCAAGACCTCCTTACAATGAACCCCCATCCCGGAGCAGCCAGTGTTTATGTTGCTTGAGCAGACAGATTCCTCTGAGCCTTAGAATACTTCCTTCCTTTCTTCTCAAGGAACCCAGTGTGCTCTAGTGCACAGCTTTGCAAGGAGGCATACTTACCCCCAGGAGTGTGAGAAGAAAATATTCAAAATAATGTCTTAATAAGAAAGAAAAGCAACTGGCCGGGCATAGTGGCTCATGCCTATAATCCCAGCACTTTGGGAGGCTGAGGATGGGGAGGGGAAGACGGCTTGAGACCTGGAGTTTGAGACTAGCCTGGGCAACCTAGCAAGACCTTGTCTCTACAAAAAAATTTTTAAAAACTAGCCAGTGTGGTGGTGCACGATACTCAGGAGGTTAAGGCAGGAAGATCACTTGAGCCAGGGAGTTTTCTTGGTTTTTTTTTTTTTTTTTTGAGATTAAGTCTCGATCTGTTGCCAGGCTAGAGTGTAGTGGCACAATCTCGGCTCACCGCAACCTCCACCTCCGAGCTGGGAGTTTGAGGCTGCAGTGACTACACTCCAGCCTGGGTGACAAAGGGAGACCCTGTCTCAAAAAAGTAAGAAAGAAAAAGAAGAAAGGAAGGAAGGAAGCAGAGAAGGAAACAGAAAAGAGAAGAAAAGAAAAGAGAGATTAAGCGTACTAATATGCATGGTAGTAACTGGTAACAGAACAAATATACAATTTATAAACAGACACATTTCCATGAGGGTTTGCGATCAAAATTTCGCACCAGTAGGATATGTGATCAAAACTGAAGACTGTTGCTCTGGCAGAAGGAATCTAGGTTTTGCAGTAAAGTTCGGCTGGGGTTCCTAGGCTCAGCCACCTGCCAGCCTGTGGCCCTAGGTGAGTTCCTCAATTTCTCCTGGAGCGTGAAAGGGTGACAGCTGCATCTGCCCTATGGTGTGGCAAAGTCAGGGCAGGCACTGCTCTCTTTCCTTACCTTGCCACTAACGTGGTTTCTCTCAGACCGGATCACATTGCCCACCACGTCACAGAAGTCCACTCCATTGGGAAGCTTGCTTGGCTTGGAGCTGTTAAAGCTGGAATACTGGTACAGCTCCGCCAGCAGATTTTTATCTGCTGTATTCTGAAGCAAAAGAGCAGAATATGAAAATGGGGTTCATAATTTTGACAGTTTGAAACAATATGCTAGCTTCCCCTCTTTATTATGAAGACAATATAACAACCTTATTGAATGTTGAGAAAATGGAGCATTTAGGATCCTAGGACCCCTTCCAAACTCCTATCTACATTTTTTGCTTTTTTTTTTTCTTTTTGAGATGGAGTCTCCCTCTGTCACCCAGCCTGGAGTGCAGTGCTGTGATCTCGGCTCACTGTAACCTCCACCTCTCAGGTTCAAGCAATTCTCCTGCCTCAGCCTCCCGAGAAGCCGGGATTACAGGTACCCACTGCCATGCCCAGGTATTTTTTTTGTATTTTTAGTAGAGATTGGGTTTTACCATGTTGGCCAGGCTGGTCTTGAACTCTTGACCTCAGGTGATTCACCCACCTCAGCCTTCCAAAGTACTATCTACATGGTTTCTGTTTTCCCTTAACAGGCTTTGAGCAAATGTATACAAACGCAAATACATAACTTCAATTGTAATATGATTCATATGTGATTTGTCTGGCTAACTTTGATCGCTCTAAGAAGTATAATATATATATGATTTTTACGTTCTGCTTTATCTGCTTTAGATTCTCATGTAGTTTTGTCTTCAAAATTATTTAAAAAATTATCACTTAAGATGATATATCTTAAGATGTGCTATAATTTAATTAACTATTCATTGAATACTTCCAGTTACTATTACTATCATGAACAGCTTGCAGATAGTAATATCCATTATTAGCATAATTAATTAATAATAATAATTAAGCCTACTTAAGACTTAGGCAGTATTAAGGAAGGAGAACTTTATTTAGTGTGCATTTCTTAATATATTAACAATGGATATTACTATCTTTGTGGTTTTTAATATATATCATTAAATGATTTTTACGATAAAACTAAAACATGACTATAAAAAATATAAAAATATGGAAAAAAGGAAACCACTGCCACCCAAAGGCGCCCACTGAAACATTTGGATGGCCCAAATGACTTCCTAACTGGGCTCTGGCCATGGGCAGTGGAAGAACAGCTCATGATTCGTGGCAATAACTCTGAGTCAGATGACTGGGGTCAGATGTCAGGTCTGCCACGTGCTGGCTACGCCACCTCGTGCAGGACAGTTAGCTCAGCCACCATCAATGGACTACATGACAGTTTCAATGCAGCCTCACACCCCCCTTAGGCCTTGTGCTGTTTTGGAATTTCCTAGGCTAACAAATGTAAGAAGGAAATGAACAACATACTGTTTCAGAGTCCCCAACATTTAAAAGTTTGGACACCTAAGACTCATGCAGTGTAAAGAACAAGCCAAGGGCCGGGCGCAGTGGCTCATGCCTGTAATCCCAGCACTCTGGGAGTCTGAGGTGGGCAGATCACTTGAGGTTGGTAGTTCGAGACCAGCCTGGCCAACATGGTGAAACCCTGTCTCTACTAAAAATACAAATTTAGCCGGGCGTGGTGCTGCATGTCTGTAGTCCCCGCTACTTGAGAGGCTGAGGCAGGAGAATCACTTGAACCCTGGAGGGTGGAGGTTGCAGTGAACCGAGATCACGCCACTGCACTCCAGCCTGGGCAACAGAGAGAGATTCCATCTCAAAGAAAAAAAGAGTAAGTCAAGGAGGATCTGAATTGGGGTCTGTGTGGTGGGGCCAGATTGCTGCAGGGGAGGCAGAAGGGAGAGCCTGCCTTAAGTCAGAGGACTGAGCAGGAAGTGGGGCCTGGCATCCATGAGCTGCACGACCCTATGACAAGTCACCTTACCACTCCTGAATCTAAGCTTCCTGAGGCATCTGCAGCAAGTCTGCAGTAGTACAACTAGCATGGGGTGTGACTCAGAGCAGCTGCACAGGAGCCTGCAGTGTGGACAGCCCCTTGCAGTTGCGTGGCACAGTGGCTCTGGACTAGACCTGAACATCTCTGAGGGGAGACACCTTTTTTTTTTTTTTTTTTTTTGAGACAGAGTCTCGCTCTGTAGCACAGGCAGGAGTACAGTGGCATGATCTTGGCTCACTGCAACCTCTGCCTCCAGGGTCCCGGTTCGAGCAATTCTCCTGCCTCAGCCTCCTGAGGAGCTAGGATTACAGGCACACACCACTATACCCAGCTAATTTTTGTATTTTTAGTAGAGATGGGGTTTCACCATGTTGGTCAGGCTGGTCTTGAACTCCCGACCTCATGATTCACCCACCTCAGCCTCCCAAAGTGCTGCGATTACAGGCATGAGCCACTGTGCTCAGCCCGAGAAACCTTCTAAGTTCTAAAAATAAACAGATACATGACCTCTGCAACACTCTCTATTCTGGGGTTGGCGGGGGCTCTGCCCTTTTCAGGATGTCATGAGAAATTCTGGATTTAGGAACTCTGTGATTTTCCTTCATAATCACTACCCAGGCACCAAGTATTCTCCTCCCCAGGAATAAAATCTTTATTTCATGCCTAGCAGAAGCCAGTCAGAAACGGACCCAGCAGTAGATCCCTTACCCTTTTTATAACAAAAGATCTGGCATGTCTGAGTTCTGAGCCCTTGCAGGAATACTGAGATTTTCGTTGTCTCTTGACTGCAAAAAAATGGAGGAAGAGATAAATGAGTGACCACAGGGTCTGCCCACAGTTGTGTGGTGCTTCCAACTGCGCTTTTTCATTCCACCTGAGCTGCCGAATGACACCCCTACTACTATTCTCATAGATCCCAACTGTGTTGCCGACTTATCTGATTAGACCACTTGGTCCAGGGAAGCAGCAAGGAGGAGCAGACGGGCTGTGACTTTAGGTAAGTTACTCCCCTCCCTCCAAGTCTGTTTCCCCATCTATAAAATATATGAAATGGTATCTACCTCCCAGGTGTTATAAAAATTTTAAAAGGAGGCTGGGTGCGGTGGCTCATGCCTGTAATCCCAGCACTTTGGAAGGTCAAGGCAGGTGAATCACCTGAAGTCAGGAGTTCGAGACCAGCCTGACCAACATGGTGAAACCCCATCACTACTAAAAATACAAAAATTAGCTGGGCGTGGTGGCACATGCCTGTAATCCCAGCTACTCGGGAGGCTGAGGCCGAAGAATCACTTGAACCTGGGAGGTGGATGTTGCAGTGAGCTGAGAGTACACCACTGCACTCCAGCCTGGGCAACAGAGAGACTCCATCTCAGAAAAAATAAAAAATAAAAAATAATAAATTAACAAGGGAATGTGGATAAAAGCACCTGTTGTCACATGTAGGTGGTATCTAAATGATACTATTCCTCCCTCCTTCTTGCCCAATGTCAAGAAGTCAGATTTAAGGCTCCTTCAGAAGAAGACAGAAATATCCTCATCTGAAACTTGGGATTCCTACTCAGTTGCATTTTAGATACTAAAAATACCAAACCCCATGAAAACAGCATCAAGGCTAAGAGAAAGATTTTTGCCTCTGTCTCCTGGGCTGCCGCGACTTTTCTCTCTTAAAGCCTTCTTCTCCAACTCAAATCTCTCAATTGCCTTCAAAAACCAAGAAAAAGGAGGCATTAGGGATTAATGCAAATCCTGGAGAAGAGTGGGGTTAGGAACTGGGCCTTTTCTATTAGACCTGGAACAAAGTTTGTGGCCAGTACCTTGTCTTTCCACAGGAGGTAGGTCCTGGTGGCTTCAATGTCACTGACATCATTCCCAGAGTGTCCCCACTGTCTCATGCTGCCCCTTCTTCTAGGATTATGTGATTTAGAGCAGGAATTGCTCTAAATTAAACAATAGCTTGTTGAATTTCTTTGTAAAAGGGGGATAATAATAGCTATCTTCCACGTTCCTTATAAGGGTCAAAAATAAAGTACTTAATGTATTTTAAAACACTGGCAAAGAGGCTATCAGATAGGAGCTGTTCAATAAGGGGTATCTATTATTTCCCTCTGACCTCTCAAGAGACACTTCTCTTGATCTCTGACTCCTCCTCACCGCCCCCGCCCCGTCCTCCTACCCCCCTGAAAAGAAAGAAAAATGAATGTCAGCTGGGTGCAGTGCCTCACATCTGTAATCTCAGCACTCTGGGAGGCTGAGGCAGGTGGATCACGAGGTCAGGAGTTTGAGATCAGCTTGACCAACACGGTGAAACCCTGTCTCTACTACAAATACAAAAGTTAGCCAGGCATGGTGGTATATGCCTGTAATCCCATCTACTTGGGAGGCTAAGGCAGGAGAATCGCTTGAACCTGGGAGGTGGAAGTTGTGGTGAGCTGAGATGGTGCCACTGCACTCCAGCCTGGGTGACAGAGCAAGACTTCATCTCATTAAAAAAAAAAAAAGAAAAATGAATGTCAGTGACCCAAGTTGCACTGATTATCAACCAAGAGTCCAGCAAAGAACTTATATAACAAAGTTAACAAAGAAGTATGGGTCTATGAGTCTGTGTTTTTGCCCTCAAGGAACTTATAGTCTATTTGGAGAGCCAAATCGGCATCCATGAAACAATTAAGTGCCAAACTGCTGTGATTAGGAATCAAAAAATGAGGTCAATGTGGGCCAGGGCAGTCACAGAGGACTGTCTGGAAGAGGTGGACATGAGCGTCGGCGGCATCGGACTCTTGAGCTTGATAAACTGGGAAATGCCTCTCCAGGTTTCCCCCATCTTACCCTTGCATCAGCACTCCCTGCTCTGCATAAGTGAAAGGTACTGGACACGTGTGCAGGTGCAGGGGTGTGTGTATCTGTGTGTGTGCCAGTGGGCGGGGTGGGGGGCGGTCACATGGGTTAGTCTATGTATTAACATTGCTACTCCAATTAAGCAAGCTGAAATTCCAGGCATGATGAATGAATTGGACGGGTATGAGTCACTGTAGCAATACAGCAATATCTCTGATCTTTACCAATGTCATTGTGGCAGACGTTGTATGGCCTGGAAGGACGGATAAGACTGTACAGAAAGAGGGGAGAAAGGATAGTTGAATGTTGAAAGAAGAGCAAGTTTTAGGGGAAAGGCGGTAAGACCAGCAATGAGCTGAGTTTACCTTTGACATGACTGCAGGACCTCCAGCAACTCCCAAACTGGGCCAATGACTGGCATTTTAGGAAGTATTCACATATACAGATTCCCAAGCCTTCATGTTAGAGATATTTATTTCCTAGGTCTGCATCAGGTCTTGAATTTTTTATGCATTTATTGTGGCTCCTGAATAATTCTCTACTTAAATTTTAAAAACCAATAAGCAATTTACATGATATAAGATCAAATAACGCAGTCAAAAGTCTCCCTCCTACACCTTGCCCAATTCCCATCCCTATAGGCAACCAACCTTGTTTTTTGCATACCCTTCCAGAGATGTTCCATCACCATTCAAATGGGAGCATGCCAGATGCACTGTTCTGTACCTTGTTCTTTTCACTTACTATCAGAGAGCTCTTTTAGTTTTTAAAAAGCTCCAAGGAAGCTGGGTGCGGTGGCTCATGCCTGTAATCCAAGCACTCTGGGAGGCTGAGGCAGGCGGATCACCTGAGGTTAGGAGTTTGAAACCAGCCTGGCCAAGATGGTGAAACCCTGTCTCTACTAAAATTACAAAAATTAGCCAGGCATACTGGCAGACACCTGTAATCCCAGCTACTCAGGAGGCTGAGGCTCCAGAACTGCGTGAACCCCACCCGGGGAGGTTGCAGTGAGCCAAGACTGCACTACTGCATTCCAGCCTGGGTGACAGAGTGAGACTCTGTCTCAAAATAAAAAAAAGCTCCAAGAAGAGTCTGATGATTAGTTAGGTACACGGATCACTGCTCTAGGTAGCTGAAAACAGAAGACTGAAATGCAGATGAGAGGCTAGAATTTGTGACTATATCATACATTCCACAAGTATTTCCTGATCATCTACTAAAGGCCAAATGCTGTGCCCAATGTCAAAGATGCAACAGTGAACAGTGGATACCACACATGCCCTCCAAGGGTTCACAGGCTGGCAGGGGAGAAGCAGGTCATTACAGAGTGATCAGTGATGCCGAGAGCAGGGACAGGATGCCAAGAGAGTACACAGAGGGGTGTCGACACTAGTTGTGCAGTTAAGGGTGTAGGGACAGACTTTCTAGAGTGACCTACAGGTTGAGAACTAGGTCAGTGGCAAGGCTGTGATGGTGGGCAACTTGCTCTTGAGGGAGTGAGTCTGGTAAGAAGAGCTAAGCGAGGCAAGGAACGGTGGCTCATGCCTGTAATCCCAGCACTTTGGGAGGCCAAGACGGGCTGATCACCTGAGGTCAGGAGTTCGAGACCAGCTTGACCAACATGGAGAAACCCCATCCTAGTAAAAATACAAAATTAGCTGGGCATGGTGGTGCATGCCTGTAATTCCAGCTACTCTGGAGGCTGAGGCAGGAGAATCGCTTAAACCTGGGAGGCGGAGGTTGCGGTGAGCCGAGATTTTACCACTGCACTCCAGCCTGGGCAATGAGAATGAAATGCCATCTCAAAAAAAAAAAAAAAAAAATTGCTAAGCAAAGTTCTTGTTCAGAAACTAGAGAGAAACGCACACTAGTGCTAGGATATGGCTGTCAGGAGCAACTTTGATCCCCACATGCCTTGGGGGAAGGGACACCTTGCCTGTCCTTCCCGCTCCTCTGCCCAGGCAGCTGGTCAGGTCTGTCAGATGCCTACCACCTGCTGCCACCAGAACTCATCCCCAGGCTCCCTGTCTACCCTCTCATGGACAGTTTGCCACGTTCTTCATGTGCCCAGACCTTGACTTCTGAGTACCAGTAGTCATACTGGTTTCCCCAGCATCTGTCCTGCCCTGGTAGATGGCACCTAGCACTTGGTGTATAAGAAGTGCCTAATTCCAAAGGATTATAAATCGTTCTACTATAAGGACACATGCACACGAATGTTCATTGCAGCACAGTTTACAATAGCAAAGACCTGGAACCAACCCAATGCCCATTGATGATAGACAGACAGGACAGGGAAAATGTGGCACATATGCACCATGGAATATTAAGCAGCCATCAAAAACGATGAGTTCGTGTCCTTTGTAGGGACATGGATGAAACTGGAAACCATCATTCTCAGCAAACTGACACAAGAACAGAAAATCAAACACCACATGTTCTCACTCATAGGTGGGTGTTGAACAATGAGAACACATGGACACAGGGAGGGGAGCATCACACACTGGGGTCTGTCAGGGGGAAATAGGGGAGGGACAGCAGGGGGTGGGGAGTTTGGGAGAGATACCATGGGGAGAAATGCCAGATACAGGTGATGGGGAGGAAGGCAGCAAATCACACTGCCATGTGTGTACCTATGCAACAATCTTGCATGTTCTTCACATGTACCCCAAAACCTAAAACGCAATTAAAAAAAAAAATACAAAAAAAAAAAAAAAGAAGTGCCTAATAGATGTGCACTAATGAACGAATCCTGAGGTCTGCTGATCTCAGACCTCTGAGTCTCATGCCCAGGTTGCAAGCTGTGCCCTATTTCCATTCCAGCCAGGGCTGGTGGAACACTTGAGGTTAGAAGGTGGAGACCAGCTTGGCCAACATGGTGCAATCCCATCTCTACTAAAAATACAAAAATTAGCCAGGCGTGGTGGCCGATGCCTGTAATCCCAGCTACTCAGGAGTCTGAGGCAGGAGAATCACTTGAATCCGGGAGGTGGAGGTTGCAGTGAGCTGAGATCATGTCACTGTACTCCAGCCCGGGTGACACAGCAGGACTCTGTCTCAAAAAAAAGGGGAGTGGGCACTAAAGATTGAACAGACACCTCACCAAAGATCTGCAGATGGTAGGTAAATAAGGATACACAAAGATATATGTCATCGGGGAAATGAAAATTAAAACAACAAGATACCACTACACACCTATTAGAATGACCAAAATCTAGAACACTGACACCACCAAATACTAGTGAGGATATGGAGCCACATGAGCTCTCATTCACTGTGGGTGGGAAGGAAAAATGATAACACCACTTTGGAAGAGAGTTTGCCAGTTTCTTTTCTCTTTCTTTTCCTTCCTTCCTTCCCTCCCTCCCTCCCTCCCTCCTTCCTTCCTTCCTTCCTTCCTTTCTTCCTTCCCTCTCTCTCTCCCTCTCTCTCTTTCTTTCTTTATTTTTTTATTAACACAAGGTTTCACCATGTTGGTCAGGCTGGTCTTGAACTCCCGACCTCAGGTGATCCGCCCGCCTCGGCCTCCAAAGTGCTTGGATTACAGGCGTGAGCCACCACGCCCAGCCTCTTTTCTTTTTTTTTTTTTTTTTTTCTGAGACGAAGTCTCACCCCATCACCCAGGCTGGAGTGCACTGGCACGATCTTGAGCTCAGCTCACTGCAACCTTTGCCTTCCAGGTTCAAGCAATTCTCCTGCCTCAGCCTTCTGAGTAGCTGGGATTACAGGTGTGCGCCACCATGTCCAGCTAATTTTTTGTATCTTTAGTAGAGACAAGGTTTCAGGATGCTGGCCAGACTTGTCTTGAACTCCTGACCTCGTGATTTGCCCACCTTGGCCTCCCAAAATGCTGGGATTACAGGCATGAGCCACTGCACCTGACCAAGTTTGCCAGTTTCTTACAAAACATACTCTTACCATATGATCTAGCAATTGTGCTCCTTGGTATTTACTTACATGAAGTGAAACCTTACATCCACACAGAGACCTGTACATGGCTGAGTATAGCAGTTTTATTTGTAATTGCCTAAACTTTGAAGCAACAAAGATGTCCCTGAGTAGCAGACAGATAAACCATGGTATGCTCAGACAATGGAATATTTGGCACTAAAAAATAACAAACTATCAAGCCACGAAAAGATGTGGAGGAAACATAAAAGCATACTAAGTGAAAGTAGCCAATGAGAAAAGGCTACATACTGTATGATTCCAACTATGACAATATGGAAAAGGTACAACTATGGAGAGAGAGTAAAAAACAACAGTGTTGCCAGGGGTTAGGGAGTATAAAGAGATGAACAGGCAAAGTACAGAGGATTTTTAAGACAATGAAACGATTCTGTATGATACAATGGTAGATACATGTCATTATGTATTTGTCCAGATTCATAGAATGTACAACTCCAGGAGTGAATCCTATTGTAAACTCTGAATGTGGAGCAATGATGATGTAACAGCGTAGGTCCATTAATTCTAACAAATGTGCCACTATGGTTCGGAATGTTGACAGAAGGGGAGGTTGTGTGTGGGTGGGGGCAGAGGGTGTATGAGAAAATTGTATTTTCTGCTTGATTTTGCTGTGAACTTAAAACTGCTCTGAAAAATAAAGTTTATTGGCTGGGCGCAGTGGCTCACACCTGTAATCCCAGCACTTTGGGAGGCCAAGGGGGGCGGATCACAAGGTCAAGAGATTGAGACCATCTGGGCCAACGTGGTGAAACCCATCTCTACTAAAAAATACAAAAATTAGCTGGGCGTGGTGGCATGTGCCTGTAGTCCGCGTGGTGGTGTGCACCTGTAATCCCAGCTACTTGGGAGGCTGAGGCAGGAGAATCACTTGAACACAGGAGGCAGAGCTTGTAGTAAGCTGAGATTGTGCCACTGTACTCCAGGCTGGTGACAGAGTGAGACTCCGTCTGAAAAAAATAAAAAATAGGCCGGGCATGGTGGCTCATGCCTGTAATCCCAGCACTTTCAGAGGCCGAGGAGGGTGGATCACGAGGTCAGGAGTTTGAGACCAGCCTGACCAACATGGTGAAACCCCATCTCTACTAAAAATACAAAAATTAGCCGGGCATGGTGGTGTGTGCCTGTAAATCCAGCTATTCAGGAGGCTGAAGCAGGAGAATCACTTGAACTCAGAAAGCAGAGGTTGCAGTAAGCTGAGATAACGCCATTGCACTCCAGCCTGGGCAACAGAGTGAGACTCTGTCTCAAAAATAAACACATAAAAATAAAAATGAAAAATAAAATTTATTAATTAAAAAAAAATCAATTTTGAGAACTCAATTGTATAAACATGTTTTCAAATAAATAGAAAGGCTCCAGGGCACTGGGGCACCTTGATGATCCCCGGGGCCCTTCCCTGTCAGAAGCTTTGCCTCAGCTCCAGCACAGGTAACTCACCAGGCTGTTGGCTGCAGGCTCGGTACGCAGATTTATGTCAGCAATCTTTTGGTTCACCTGGTGCATGGAGCCAATGGGATAGGCTGGGAGGTGAGTCTGCTAAGGAAACTCAGGGTGGTGATTATGCACACGACAGGATGGGGCTCGTCTGATGAGGAGGGCAGCCCCTGTCTGCACGACCTCTCTCCTTAGTTATTTTCTTTGCAAACTTTCATATTTTTAACATTTCTTTCTTCCTTTTCTTTGAGACAGGGCCTCACTCTGTTACCCATACTGGAGTGCACTGGTGCAATCATGGCTCACTGCAGCAGACCTCTCGGACTCAATTGATCCTCCCACCTCAGCCTCCAAAGTAAGTAGCTGGGACTACAGGCATACACTACCATGCCTGGCTTATTTTTAAAATTTTCTGTAGAGACACAGTTTCGTCATGTTTCCCAGGCTGATCTTACATTCCTGGTCTCAGGTGATCCACCCACCTGAGCCTCCCAAAGTGCTGGGATCACAGGCATGAGCCACCGCACCCAGCCCACATTTCTTTATCTTTTTAAAAATGAGTTACATTGCAAATTATAAATGAGAGGTGACCATATTATAGACACCTTGAAACACATTTTTATATATGTCGCTTTTTAGTGAAAAAGAGACATCCATGATGCCACCACCCTAACAACTCTGTTAGGACTTGGGAACTTTCCTGACAGTATTTCTCACATAGATATTTTTGTCCGTATTTTATAATCTCAGTGTATGCCTGTTTTACTACTCTGATTTCTCTTCCATTCATTATTAGGAGCATTCTTCCTTCAGCTAAAGGATTTTCATAATAATCATTTTAAGTGACATTATACTAATCTATTTGGAGGAAATACCTTAATACACTTAACTGTTCCTTGAAGATTGAAGATTTAAGTTATTTACACTTTTTTACAATTATAAACAATGCTGGCAGGTCGCGATGGTTCACACCTGTAATCCCAGCACTTTGGGAGAACCAGGTGGGCGGATCATGAGTTCAAGAGTTTGAGACCAGCTTGGCCAACATAGTGAAACCCATCTCTACTAAAAATACAAAAAATTAGCTGGGAGTAATGGCGGGTGCCTGGAACCCCAGCTACTTGGAAGGCTGAGGCAAGATAATTGCTTGAACCTGGGAGGTGGAAACTGCAGTCAGCCGAGATTGCGCTGCTGCACTCCAGCCAGGGAACAGTGCGAGACTCTGTCTCAAAAATACAATACAGTACAATACAACAAAATACAATAAAATAAAATAAACTATAAAATAAAATAAATACAATACAATACAATAAAATACAATATAATAAAAAACAATACAATACAATACAATAAATAAAATAAAATAAAATAAAAAATAAAATAAAATAAAATAAAATAAAATAAAATAAAATAAAATGCTGTGTGCCAGGCATGGTGGCTCACAGCTGTAATCCCAACACTTTGGGAGGCTGAGGTGGGCGAATCACTTGAGGTCAGGAGTTTGGGACCAGCCTGGCCAATATGGTGAAACCCCATCTCTACTAAAAACACAAAAAGTAGCCAGGCGTGGTGGCACATACCTATAGTCTCAGCTACTCGGGAGGCTGAGGCAGAAGAATCGCTTGAACCTGGGAGGCGGAGGTTGCAGTGAGTTGAGACTGCACCACTGCACTCCAGCCTGGGTAACAAAACAACAAAAACAAAACAAAACAAAAAACAAAGAAAATGAAAAATAAATAAATAAAGCTGTGATGCATATGTCACATGGAGAGCTGTTTCCATATTTTAGAATATCTCTTTATAAGAGATTTTCAGGTGACAATGACTGCCTCAAAGGGTATCTTAACCTTGTTTATCACTTGAAATCTGTTCAGCTCGATGGCCCCTCTTCCTACCCTCTCAGCTTTTACATTGCTTTCTGTCTTAGCCTCAGTGGTCTAGGATATCTTCTTTGTAAAAGCCCCATAATCCTATCATCCCTCACTCCCTTCACATAAAGCAAGGTTCACTCTTACTTCCATTACTCTCAAGTGTTCTTACAAATCAGAGGATACTTGAAAAATGAAGACACCAAGAAGGGACATGACAAATTCACAGCAGGTGAAGTGGACTTGTTTAGAGTGAGATTAAGAAGAAAGGGGGGACACTAGGAAGCAGCCCCGCAGAATGAGACCCTGAAGCAAATTCTGATGGGATCACACTTTGCCTTATCTTAAGAAGGGCTTCTGAGAGGCATGGAAGGTGAATAGGGAGAGTGGTACATGCAGCTGGCTGTTGGCAGCAAGGAGATGGAAAGGCCTGGAGTTATTTATAGCCCCAGAGGGTTATTTGCTGGACAAACTGTAAGGTCCTCCAGAGATAGAGTTCTGTGACACTGGAATACAACTCAGGGTCAGAAGTGAGATGAGGATGAATGAAGACAGGCCAGGGCAGTAAGATGCTGGTAGAGCCTGGAAGATGCCAGAAGAAGCAGCTTTTGGGCTAGGTAGAAGGGCTGGCAGGTAAGAAGAGGCAAGGTCAACCTGATCCATTAAAAAAAAAAAAAAGGCTGGGTGTGGTGGCTCATGCCTGTAATACCAGCACTTTGGGAGACCAAGGTGGGTGGATCACCTGAGGTTGGGAGTTTGAGACCAGTCTGACCAACATGGAGAAACAACCCTGTCTCTAATAAAAATACAAAATTAGCCAGGCATGGTGGTGCATGCCTGTAATCCCAGCTACTCAAGAGGCTGAGGCAGGAGAATCACTTGAACCCGGGAGGTGGAGGTTGTGGTGAGCCGAGATCACACCACTGCACTCCAGCCTGGGCAATGAGAGTGAAACTCCATCTCAAACAAAAAAAAAAAGTTGGTGGCAAAAAAAAAAAAAGCAAGCATGGTGGATCATTTGAGGTCAGGAATTCAAGTCTAGCCTGGCCAACACGGTGAAACCCCATCTCTACTAAAAATACAAAAATTAAGCCGGGCGCGGTGGCTCACGCCTGTAATCCCAGCACTTTGGGAGGCCGAGGCGGGTGGATCACGAGGTCAAGAGATCGAGACCATCCTGGTCAACGTGGTGAAACCCCGTCTCTACTAAAAATACAAAAATTAGCTGGGCATGGTGGCACGTGCCTGTAGTCCCAGCTACTCGGGAGGCTGAGGCAGGAGAATTG
>PVKV010026277.1:0-28276 GCA_004027835.1 Alouatta palliata | reverse complement strand
GGTCTTTCCCCTTAGAATAAAATTTGCAGAGAAATAAGGATTTTAAAAAGGTACTATGTGGTTGGCACTTTTTAAAATAAGAAAAATACAGAGGAACCACAAATCCAGATGTTCTTTTATCTGTTTTTTTTTTTTTTCAAACATCATTTTCTTTCCATGGTTTAATTCTTTTTAATCAAATGGTTCTAGTGGTGTTCTATATTCAATCCTGCTGCTGTCATTGTTCAGAGAATGCCTATATCATGACCTATCGATGGTAACTCATCAAGTCCGTAGACAGGACTTACTAAAGTAAGTGCTAGAAGAAACAACTGCTTTATTCAAGACACTCTGCAATACAACCTGGCCTATGGTTGCATCTTTCTCTTCTCCCTGACACTAAGATTTTGTTTTTTTAAGGTTGTTTCCAAGCATTTCATGCATACTCCAAGATCCTTTTACTCATTGTTGATTTAAAAAAATATGAATAAAGTACTTAGAATATGAAAACCAATGAATAGAAGGTAGGAGAAAAAAAATTCTACCCACATGAAGGTGGCATTCTAGAGGGTGGGAAAAGAAACCAGGGGGAGATAGAAAATAAAATTAAGAAAATAAATATATTCTATAATACTTCAGTGGCTTAGAATGCTACAGGGAATCTTAGAGCAGGGTTAAGGTACAGCAAGCTGTGATGGGAAGAATTCACAATTTTATTTTTATTTTTATTTATTTTTTATTTATTTTTATTTTTTAAGATGAGGTTTCACCATGTTGGTCAGGCTGCTCTTGAACTCCTGACCTCAGGTGATCTGCCCGCCTTGGCCTCTAAAGTGCTTGGATTACAGGCGTGAGCCACCATGCCCAGCCGAATTCGTAGTTTTAAGGGGTGAGTCATAGTACACTGCACTGAGAATGTGCCATTTGGGCCAATACTTGAAGAAAGTGAATTCTATAAGACATCCCTGGTGGATGCATCTTCTGCCAGGTTAAATATGTTACCTTATTTCCAGAGTTGTCTCAGGATTGCAGACTGTTTACAAACAGAATCTCCACAACCTCAGCACCTAGTACAATGCCCTGCTGAAAATAGTTGCAAAAGTTTATTTAAAATTTTAATAAATTACTTGGGCAAATATTTCTTTATGTATTTTCAAATATATTTAGAGTTGAATTCCCTAGCACAAACTAAAGTGAGATAGTAAACCTACATTTATAAACATATTCAGTACCCAAGACTTTTACCTGCTTTGCCAAGAACTCTTAAAAATTGATAATGCAACATTTAATTAACTAAAATTTTATAAATAAGAATTCTAATTTTTCTAGAATTATAAGGCACACTGAAGTGGTTTAGAATCACAATTTTAGAATTTTTGACATTAATCTAAATGTTCAAACTATGTAAATAGAAATTTGAATTCCATTAGATTTCATTTATTTTAATTATTTGATAATATCTCAGGATAATATACACACTGGCCATGCTGATTTTAACTTAAATATACCATTTTTCATTCATGCCAGATGTATATACTCCTAAATTCTGTTGGATTTGCTGCATACCTTTGTTCAAAAAACCAACAGTTTATTTTCTGGACAATCTTTTTTTTTTTTTTTTTTTTTTTTTGCAGAAAAGTTGAGCAGATAGTACACAATTTCTGTATACTCCTTCCCACCACCTGCTCACAGTTCTTCTGTTTTTTAACACCTTGCATTGGTGTGATATGTATGTTACAATTGATGAAGCAATATCGCTACATTATTATTAACTAAAGTTTAGAAGTTACATCAGGGTTCACTTTTGTGTTCTACAATTGTGTATAATGTCATGCATCCAATATTACAGCATCATACAGAAGAGTTCTGCTGCCCTGAAAATCCCGTTTTTCTGCTCCATCTTTTCATCTGTCTTTCCCTCCCTCTAAACAAACCACTGAGCAACCATTGATCTTGTTACTGTTTTTATAGTTTTACCTTTTCCAAACTGTCATAATTTGAATCATAGAATGTGCAGTGTTTTCAAACTGGCTCCTTTCACTTATCAACAGCCATTTAAGATGCCCACATGTCTTTCCATGGCTTGACTGCTAATCTCTTTTGATGGCTGAATATTACTCTATCATGTGTACATACCACAGTTTGCCTATTCACCTGTTGAAGATATTTTGGTTGCTCCCAGTTTTTGGCAATTTATGACTAGAGCTGCTATAAACCTTCATGTGGGGATTTTCACATAGATATATTTTCAACCCATCTGGTTAAATACCTAGTAGCATGATTGTTGGGTAATATGATAAGATGACATTTAACTTTGTCATAAACTGCCAGACTGTCTTCCAAAGTGACTATGCCACTTTACACTCCCACCAGCAATGAATGAGAGTTCCCACTGCTCCACATCCATGCTAGCACTTAGTATCATCAGAGTTTTGTATCTTAGCCATTCTTAGAGGTGAATAATGGGACTTCATTGTTGTTGTTGTTGTTGTTTTCAATTTGTAGTTCCTTAAGACATATTATGCTGAGCATGTTTTCATATGCCTATTTGCCATCTTTACATCTTCTTTAATGAAGTCTATTTAGATTTTTTGCCCATTTTTTTGTTTTACTATTGTGTTTTAAGAATTATTTGTGTATTTTGGATAACAGTCTTTTTCTGATATGGGTTTTGTAAATATTTTCTTGAGGTCTGTAGCTTGCCTTTTCACTTCTAACAATGTATTTTCACAGCAGAATTATTTAATCTTAGCGGAGTTCAACTTATCAACTTTTTATGTGTCCTACTGTTAGTGTTGTATCTAAAAATTCATCACCAAACCCAAGGACACCTAGTTTTTTTATGTTATCTTTTATAAGATTTTTGGTTGCATTTTACATTTAGGTATATAATCCACTCAGAGTTAATTTCTGTTTAAAATATAAGCTCTATTTTTAGATTTTTCTTTTTTCTTTTTTTCTTTTTTTTTGCATGTGGATGTCCAATTGTTCCAGCACACTTACCATTACTACCCAGCAATTTAGCCGTTAGGTTTCTACCAAGAGAAACGACAACATACATCATACAAAGACTTAAACATGAATGCTCATAAACAAAATTAGTCATATTATACAAAAACTAAGGATGTGCATCTATCAGCCAGTAAATGGAGAAAAAATATGGAGAAACATCATATCCATATGAACACAGTAGCAAAAATAATGCACCACTGAGTCATGCCTAAACATATATGAACACCAAAAATGTGCCATGAGGAGGAAGCCATACACAAAGGACCATAAAAATTGTATTACTCCCTATGTATAAAATTTATAGAAAAAAAGGCTACAAAGATAGAAGCAGATTAGTAGTTCCTTGGGACTGTAGGTATTAATAGATACAGGAATTTATATTGAATCATCAAAAGAGAAGCTTTGAGGAGTGATGGAAATGTTATAAAACTGGATTGGGTGATGGGGACGTGACTACACATACACTAAAAATGATTTATATGCATACTTGAGATAGATAAAATTTGTAACACATGAATTAGACTTCAACAATGCTATAAATACAACTCATATACTATGCAAGAATACACAGTAGGTGAATCTACCAAAACTTTTTATTCAATGGTGAAGCCAAATTTAGTATACTAATTTATCTGCAAATGGAGGGCAATGCAATCAGTGAGGAATGATAGAGAACCTTCCTAAATTCTGTTATGTTATAGTAAATTGTATTTCTCAACCTGATTAATGAGTATTTGAGTGTTAATTTGAAAAATAACTATTTGTGTGTACTTCAAAATTCTTATTTTTAACATTAAAATATTAAATTAAATTGCATATGTATATACAAGCTACTTTAAAAGCTCCAAGAATAAAATTGCTAAGAATAAGAGAATTTGGTGGAATCATTTGATGTAAAAAGACACATATAACATATGACATTTCATCATGCAAAATGGATTCTCTAGAGTCTCCTTTCCTTTACTCATCACCTCCCAAATGATTAAATATTTATGTAATTCAGCATCTGAAATCAGAATATAAAATGTAATACAGTTACAGAATTTTTTTTTGGCAGAATTTCCAACAGTGCATTGTGCATGATCCTAGTTTTATCAAACCTAAATTGATTAAAAGTTAATTAAGGAAAGTTGAATCAATTATTTTCTGTAAGCCTTCTTAGAGTCTATACTATACAATGTATATCAAGAACATAAAAAGTACCATGGAACAGCAAGTTTGATTCGTAAACATATTTATCTACTCATCCTCTTTTTGAAGAATATCTCACAGAACAAATGCTCTCAAAAATACATACTGAGATACATGCTGTCTTATGAGTTCCCATTGTCTGCACTCTCCAGGTTTTGAAAATTGAAATTTCAAACATTTGTCACTACTAACTAAAACTTTAATAGAAAGATTATTCTCCATCTATCAAGTATATATATAAATATTCTTTTCCCTTAAATGCCTATTCTCAATGTAATTTTTCTTGTCAATAAGTTGGTAAGTACACTCATTATTGGCTTTTTAATTTTACTTCTAGTTTGCCAAAATGCAGGTGTAACACTGAATTTAAATTAAAGTTGATATTTACCATTATAGTTTTGCTACTGAGTAGCAATTTTAGTGATGGTTTGTTCTCCATGAAAAAAATGATGAAAAAAAAAAATAGTCAACTGGTTATCCTACCAGACTAAGGTTTCATTTAAATAGTATCTCTAAGCATGAAGATAGCTACTCAGTGAAAACCTTATATTAGCTACAAATTTTTAAAAAATTATCTGGCAAGTACATCAACTCTTCCTTTCTGGTGGATATTTTATTAAAGGTCTGCATTTGCTCTTACACTGTGATTATTCACCAGTCCATATACACTTGATATGGTTTGGCTCTGTGTCCCCATCCAAATCTCATCTTGAATTTTAATCCCCAGGTGTTGAGGGAGAGACCTGGTGGGAGGTGATTGGATCATGGGGGAAGTTTTCCCCATGCTGTTCTTGAAGGAGTTCTCATGAGATCTGATAGTTTTACTAATGGTAGATTTCCCTGGCTTCTCTCTCTCTCTTTCTGTCTTTCTCTTTCTCTCTCTTTCTTTCTCACCTGCCACCATGTAAGACATGCCTGCTTCCCCTTCTGCCATAGCTGTAAGTTTCTTGAGGCCTCCCCAGCTAGGTAGAACTGTGAATCAATTAAACCACTTTCCTTTATAAATTACCCAGTCTCAGGTAGTGTCTTTATAGCAGTGTGAAAACAGACTAATATAGTATTCATATACATGTATGCATGCACATCCAAACACACATTTCTGCATTCACAATACATCCCCAGAACAGGATCATTGTGTTTTTCACCTACATTTCTATTTATAAGGGTTCATTTAGCCTGGAATTTATAAGGGTTCATTTATTGAAATTTTTATCATAGATACTATATTGGAGAGCCTTTTTTTTTTTAAATGGAGTTTTGCTCTTGTTGCCCAGGCTGGAGTGCAATGGTACAATCTCGGCTCACTGGAACCTCTGCCTCCCAAGTTCAAGCAATTCTCCTGCCTCAGCCTCCCAAGTAGAAGGCACCCACCACCACATCCAGCTAGTTTTTTTTTTTTTTTGTATTTTTAGTAGAGATGGGGTTTCACCATATTGGCCAAACTGGGCTTGAACTACTGACCTCAGGTGATCTACTTGCCTTGGCCTCCCAAAGTGCTGAGATTACAGGTGTGAGCCACTGCGCCCTGCCAGAAAGTCTTATAACCACATGTATTACCATCATAATTATTAAAAAGGAATGACTACTAGAGCCACATAATTAACACTTCAAAACAGATACTTTTGAAATAGCTTTTTGCATTTGTGGTGTGCAACTTAAAACAAAACACATTTATTAGTTATTTACTTTGAAAAAAAATATGATGTCTACGTCTCAGCGTTTGATAAGTTCTTTACACAGCAGAATGTAAATACTCAGTCGTGCTAATTCTAAATTACTCTTTGGCACATTTCCAGGTAAACTGCTAGTGCTCCTTTTGATGGAGCTGCATGTTTTGAATTGGTTTCTGCAAAGCTTCTAATTGACTTTGATATAAATTATGTGGCCTTCAATTTGAATCTCAACCAAACAGAAAATGTTATATTACATTTGAATTTTGTTAGGTTGGATTCAGTTGTGATGGTTTCTAAGATGACTGATTGAAAAACTAATTAATTCTGCAGATGGCCATTAATGTATTTTTGATTTAACATATTCAGATTTGATGAACCTAAATATATTTATAGGTTTGTTTCACATCTTCTGACTTTTATATATTAAATTCCACAAAAACATAAGAAAAAAGAACAAAATACCCTCAAAGAGTATAAAATGCCTGACTTGCATTCTTAAACATAATTAAATCCATATTTGTTTCCAAAATTTAATATTGTAGGAATCTAATTAAATTAGTAGAATTTTAGACGATGAGTATATGCTGTAATTCTTGAGGCATGCAGTAAAAACTGAATTTAGCAATTCTACTCCTAAGTATATACCCCCCAAAAATTAAAACTTATGTTCATACAAAAACTTGTACCTGATTGTTCATAGCAGCATTATTCATCATAGCCCCAAAGTGGAAACAAGCCAAATGTCCTTTGGCTAATTAATGAATGAAAAATGTAGTATATTTATACAATGAAATATTATTCAACAACATACTACAACATGGATAAACCTTGAAAACATTGTGCTGAGTGAAGACAGTCAATCACAAAAGACTATATATTAAATGATTATAGGAACTTACCAGAATGGGCAGTGGGAAAATCCATAGAGATAGAAAGTAGGTTAATAATTGCCAAGGCCTGGGGGAGGAAGGCTGGCTTTAGTTTTTGGGGCAGGCTAAGGAGTATGAGTGTTTCTTTCTGAGATAATAAGAATGTTCCAAAATCGGGTTGTGGTGATAATTATACAGCTATATTTTCTGATAACCATTTAAGTTTATACTTTAAATAGGTGAGTTGTAAGGTCTGTGAGTTACATCTCAGTAAAGCTGTTAGAAAATAAAGATTGTCGGTACTATTTCAGACCTTATATACAAGTAGAAATTTCTTCATTTCATGTCACATCCCCATTTAAATTTAATATAAAATATGATAAAATGAATTAAAAACAAAAAAACAGTTAAGGCTGATGTTATTTAGCATGATGGAAGAAAAGAATTGTAATTTAATATAAGCAAGTAAAATCTAGCTTTGCATAAACAGAATTATACCTTGTAACAAAGCAGTGAATTCAAGATGGAGCACAATCAGAAATTCTGTTATCCCAACCCATAACATCATAAAATTAAAGAGAAAAGATTATATGAACATATCAACAGATGGTGAGAAAATCCAATTAAACTGAGCAAAAAAATACAATAATATAGGTAAGTGACATCAAATTAGAAAGAAAATAGCTATTTTCTTTCATGATAATTGTTGACCAAAAACAATAGAAAATGTTTTCTGAAATACTGAACAGTAAAATCAACTAAAGACAAGAATTTCACAGAAATGTTAACTAATACAATTATTATTTAGAATTTTCTTCTATGTTTTGGGAAAAGCAACATAAATATAAAATGAAATAACTGATATTAGCATTAGAAAAGAAGAAACAAATAATCTTTTTTTGAAGATGATATAGTTCTGTACTTATAAAAACACTCTCATAAAATACCAAAAACTATTCTTTTTTATCTTGCTTGAGATTTGTAACACTTTTGAATCTAGTTTGTGATGTCTTTCATCAAGTTTGGAAAATTCCCAATCATTGCCAATTCAAATGATATAACTTATTCAAATATTATTTATTTTTTCTTGTCTTCTGAAAATCCAATTATATTTTCTATCCCATATATCTCTAATATTGTTTTATCCTACATCCTTTTTTTACCATCTAGGCTTCAAATTTTCTTCTGCTCTGTATTACAGTTTACTGCTCATACATTATTTTTAGCTCTTTCTCATCTACTACCACATAATTTGGGCCCTTAACTACACTTAAAAATTAGTTCTTTGCTCAGAAGCAATGTTCTGTAAAAAACCATAATGACATTGTCAAGTTACCAACAAACAATACACCATTTCTTGAACTTAGCAAATTCCTCAAGACAAATGTAGCATTGCAATAATAAAGGAATATGAGAAATAGCAACATATTTCCCAATCACTACCCAGAACTCTCTATATATAATCTGCTTTATTTATCTGATAGAACTTATCACCATCTAAAACACGTTTTCTACTTATTCACTTATTATATCTCCTTCGTGACAATGTAAGCACCTCAAAGGAAGTATTTTGTTTTGAACATCACAATAGCTTCATCACTGAGAATATCCTGGCACTCAATAAATACTTTGGATAACATGTGTTTATGTAAATATTCCCCCTTCTTTAATCTTATTCCCCAAGAGGAAGGTAGCTAAACAGACATTTTAGAATATTAACATGAAACTAAAACCATTTGTGCATATTATTCATGATTATAAGGTATGTCACATACAAAACTTTAAAAGCTAACAGAATATTTAGTTGAAACTGAACTATATTGATCTTTCCTTTCTTTGCTTACATGCCAGTGGAATTATTGACGCACATGTCAGAAATTGATTCTCTTTTTAGCATTCATCTAATCTAAACTCAATTTCACTGTTGAGTCAAAGTTAGAATAAGAAATAGTAACAAACTTTTAATACATAAACTTCTGTGAGCATTATTTTTTGGCTGAATCTGTTTCACTTTATCAACTCCATCATCCATATTTCTGTTTCTTTTAAATTTACAGGATGTAAACAGAAAGAAATTTCACTCTGAAAGAACAGAAACTGAAAAGGACTGTTGACAAAGCTTGAGGACAGATTTATGACTTTCATTTCCAGGAACTTAAGGAGCAAGAGAATCACAAAAAAGTAAATACTTTCCTTCAAAATTTGTTTACTTATCAGTGACTAAAATTGTCACACTCATCAAGGCATAGTTCTATCAACACAGACCTGCTGAATCTCATAGCAAGGTTGACTTTATAGATCACCTAACGCTAGCCCATTAAAATAGACTTTGCTAATTCCTGCAATATTATAAACCCTGCAAAAATCTCTATCTCCAAAGTGATATTCTCATGTATGAAGGATCAAGCTCATAACAATAGATTGAGGTGTTGTTTTCAAACAACTCACAAAATAAATAAATGTAGTAGAGGCGATGACCTAAACATTGACTGAAATGAATCTATTTTTCAGTTCTTTGTATATTAGGAAAAGTTGACTGTTGACATATACAGTCTGGAGTTTCTTTGTGTAAGAAAATTTGTTGTAATGAAAGAACAAGAAATGCCTGTTTTAGAAAGAATTCCTTCTCCTTTTTCATGTTGAAAGTGCCTGGTATGCCCAGAGATGAATCAAATGTCTTGGGGAAAACTGATCCACTGTCAACATTAAACCCACTATAATTAAAGATAAAGAGGAAATTTTTCTATAATCTTTTCACAATGTGATTTTAATGCTAAGAAAGAAAAAATTTAAATTTAAACCAATGAGAATGAATCAATTTTCTCTTCTGTGAACTGCTGCTTCTAAACACTTAGGAAAGAAAGACTTTAAGAGGAGTTGGCATGGCCAGCCAGTCAGCATTCTCCCCAGCTCTGGTGCAGGCACATTTCCACTGGAAGATGTGAATATCTGATTTGGATTGCTGGGAGGTGCTGGTCTTTTATAGAAGATTGAAGAAGAGAATAGTATGAATCTTACACAGAAATTGCAATGCGTTTTCATAGAAAAAGAAACCACATTTTCTCAGTCTCCAAAGTTTCCTATGTTGAATTACAAAATGGGAATCAAAATCCTACATTAGTCAGAACAGCTCTAAATTTTGAAATTCTTCTTGCTTTTCCTGTCATTCAACATATATTTCATTATCTTTCACATTTTGCCGTGTTCCATATCTTTTCCTTTTCTTCTATGTCTTTCTTAGTATTTTCTTCTAATTTGGTTTCATTCTTTTAGCATGTATTACTACATGTCAAATCACGGTTTCCAGTTTCTTATAGTCCTACTTTGCATCAGAATGCTATAGCTGATTTCCACCCAATTTTCCCAATTGTTCCTGTTTCTCTGAATTCACCAACTAAGTCTAACTGAACTCTTCATCTTTCCAACTCCAAAATGATAAAAAAAGACTCCACTGGGGATTTTTTCTTTCTTTTCAAGCCACCATGCAGGACTCTGCAGGCTGCCTGTCATTTGCATGTGTTAAACTGCACAAACCTGGTCTTTGAGATTTACACAATCTGTAGCTTATACATTTTGTTGAAAAATAGTTATGGGCCCTGCTCCCTGGTCTTTGTCGTGGCACCATTACCCATCCATTTGTTTCAACCGGATTCACTGCTGCTTCCTGCTGAATAATTCCTATGTCTCTATCTTCTTTCCACAGAGTTGATCAGGTCTTATCTCCTCTTATTTGGACATAAATTCTCTCCTCCTTTATATTTATCTGTTTAATGTTTCAAACTGACATCAGAGTGATATTGATAATACTCATAACATTATTCCTCTGTATAAAAATATGTTAACCGGGCGCGGTGGCTCAGGTCTGTCACCCCAGCACTTTGGGAGAGCAAGGCGGGTGGATCACGAGGTCAGGAGATCGAGACCATCCTGGCCCACATGGTGAAACTCTATCTCTACTAAAATACAAAAACTTAGCCGAGCATGGTGGCACATGCCTGTAGTCCCAGCTACTTGGGAAGCTGATTCAGGAGAATCACTTGAACCCAGGAGGCCTAGGTGGCAGTGAACCGAGATCGTGCCACTGCACTCCAGCCTAGTGACAGAGCAAGACTCCATCTCCAAAAAAAAAAAAAGAAAGTTAAAGAAATCTTTATATTTAGAGCAAGTTTGTCAGTGTCAGCATCATATCCAAGCAACCTTAATATCTGATGCCTAACCAATTCCTGCCTTAATTGCTCCATATATAATTTTGCAACAACACAAAACTACTTAAATATCAGGAAATACATTAACTCCGCATGTCTTTTTGCCTTTTCTCTTCTGTCTGCATGAAGTACTCTGCCCTCAACTATGTCCTTGCTTTGAACTTCTCATCTTTTTAATCCTATCTCAAATAATATTTTCTCAGTGAAGTCTTTCCTTGGGCTTCTGGAAGAATTTATGCATTTCTTTAAGACGCTTCTGCAAGTTGGAGTTAATGCAGAGCCAGCAGCAAACACAAATTGAACTTGGACATAAGTTCTCTAATTTTAAAATGTAATTTTAAATTTAAATTAAACTTTTAATATTTAAATTTTAAATTTTAATTCTAAAATTTAAAATATAATTTTAAAGCATAATATTGCAAACATTCTGTTCTAAAAATGACAATTTCCCATCAGAAAATTTCTTGTTGGCAAATACATGTTTATGATAATCCTAAAGGGCCTTAACATTTGGAATCTTATTTTCCTCTAATTATCCCGTTATCTGGTAAATCTATCAGACTGTCTGTCTCAAAATAGGGACAAAATGTTCACAAGATTGTGTTACCATTCAAAAACATTTTCTGTGTAGTTGTAACTGCTTGCTTACTTTTGATTCAACATAAATCTAAAACCTAGATTAGATTTCCAGTGCCCTACTGGTATTTTAATCAGTAACATTATTTATACCTCTAAAATGAAAGTTCCTGTACAAGAAACATGCCATATACCAATAAACCATTTTGTTCATGTAATTCAAATTCATGTTTGTTAGCACGTAGATAGTTTCAAAGACCTGAAAATCTTTCAGCAGACATAAAAAGACATAAAGGAAAGATGACTTTCAGAGAGAAGGTTGTATATCTGTCAATGAGAAGCTAAGAAAGGCTGAGGAAAAACGCGCTCTCTTACCCTGTCTGATGGTAGGTCCCTGAAATGGTTAAGTCCGAGATGAGTCACTAATGCTCTAGGTTGATGGTACAAACATCTATTGGACAGTTTTGTTGCCCTCATTTCTTCCTTTACACCCTGCTCCCCTAAACTTACACACGTACACCTAAATAGCATTTTATTAAAAAATATACTACTGATTGCATTACCAGTTGGATGTAATAGAAAAACACGGAACTATTCATCAAGATACATGAATTCTAGTCTCAGATCTGCTATTAACCAGTTTTGTGACTTTAATCGAGTTCATCATACGTAATTGCCTCGGTTTTCTTCATCTCACAACTAAAGATGAAGTTTGTCCTTTCTCCACAGAATGGCTGTGAGGAACACGTAATATTATGGTTCCAGATTACTTTGCAGATGCCAAAGTGCTGCACAAATATGAGAACTTATGTGCCAGGCTAGTTCTCATCGTCTTCCCGAAATTCCCTCTTCCTGTGTTCTTTATTATGTTAGACTCATGGAGTCACTCTCCTTCCGAGACCTGCAGGCTGAAAACACGAGTCATTGTTGCTCTTCCTTCTTTATTCCCTTCATCAATTCAGCCGTCACTCCCCTCAATTAGGCCTCCATAGTGTCTACCAAATTGTTTTCCTCTAGCTTCCTTTCTGCTCCCTGAGCCAAAGCAGTTGCAGGACTCATTATTCCCCTGACAGGCTGCTAGTTTCTCTTCTAATTCATTGCCAAAAGTGCTGAAATTGTTTTCTGTAAATACAGATTTCTAGCTGACAGTATACACACTCCTCAGGCTGGCATTCAAAGCCGTCCTATGCTTTCACCATCGCTAAGCATTCCTGTCCTATGTATGTGTTTTAGTGGCTGGTAGGGCGAAGTTGAAGTGACCAATCTCTCCCTTCCATCAATCAATCTCTCCCTTCCATCTCCCTCCCACGTTTTCATCACTACTAGCCATTCCTTTCGAAGTGTGTGTTTGGTTTGGGGGCAGGGAGTTGAAGGGGCCTTTCTCTCACCTTCCATCAATCATGCCAGCTGCAGTGCAACTTTAATATGTGAGCACAGACTCTTCCATCATTGTGAGATGTCTGCGCCCTTCTTCCACTTCTGAATCCCCTACCATCTTAAGTCCTATTTCAAATCCAAGCTTTCTTCCAGCTCTCTGGTAATAACAGATCTCTCCCTCCCTCTTTCTCCCTTATAGTCACTGTATCCATTATCCAATGGTATGTAAATAAGTACTACAAGACTCAGCAGCTTAAAATAGGAAATATTTATTATCTAATGCTTTTTCCAAGGAGCAGCTTAGGTAGATACTTCTAGCTCAAGATCTTTTCCAAGGATGCAGTCCAGTGGTTATGGTCATTTCAAGACTTAGCTGGGGCTAAAGATGATGCTTCCACTTTCACCCACATGGCTGTTGGCATAAGGCTTCCATGCCTCCCCACAAAATCCTCTCCTGAGGGTTGGTAGTGATGAAGCTTCTCCAGAGCAACTGATCCATGAGAAAGGTATAACAAGCACTCAATATGCCAGCCAATAATCTTCAAAGTGACATATCATCTCTTTTTCTATAAGGTATTGGTCACACAGACCCACCTTAATGTAATGGGGAGGGGAGGCTGTACAAGGTGTGGATATCAGAGGCATGGACCCTTGCAAAGTGGAAGGCTGCCTACCACATTCTTCTAGTGCATTGTTCTGTATTTATTACAGTACCCATCATTATACCACTGCTCCAGAGTGGTATCACTCCTCCTACTAGACACAAAACAATCTGGCTTTACTTGTTAAACTCTTACATTCTCAGGAAAATAATGCAAAGTAGATGCCTATGAAATGTTATTTTACATAAGTACATTTCTATCATGTTCAAGGTTCTCAGTTATTTATAGCCTTGTGTTAAGAAAGTTCAGGTCCTGAGTGTGATTTTCTCTGAGGATTAGTGAGTCTTATGCTGAAACCTGATATATTACTTGTACTTTAAACTTAGAAACTCATATTTCAAACAGATTTCACTGCTAACAAAGTGGGTTGTAAAAGAGATTTGAAGGGCATTAATTACATTCCATCACCATTGCTAAAAATTAATTAGGAATGTGTGTTCTACCAACCTGCTGACAGTGATCAAATATGTACACTTGATTTTATTTATAAGAGGAATAAGAGCATATGGCAGAAAAACACTGGGTTTCCAAGAACTTATATTCCATTATAAATTCACGTTTTTACATTAAACCAGTTCACATGTTGCCTCTTATCCTCATCACCACAAAACAAATTTATTCCAACTCTAAAACAGATAAAAATTCTTCCTGAATAACTAAATCTTGAATGAAGATGAGAATAGACAATCCATGTGAAAGTGTATGTCAACCTGTAATTAAGACTCAATAACCTCCTACTCATCCATTGGTATTTTATAAATTGAGGAATGTTGCTTCTACATTTTTCCCATCTGTACTTGTGTCTTTCACCAATAGCCCACAAAATTCACCCTATGACATCCTGTTTTCACAGGTATTAGCTATTCCATCTAGGATTTAGATCTCATTCGCAACGTAGAAGTTAGGACAATGAAAGGCAGGCTACTTTCATGAGGCAAATAGGTGCTTCTTCTTTTATCTAAGAAAACTCTTGGACATATTAGGGTAATCTAGGATTTTTTTTTAAAATACAATTCCAAATTCCCCAAAGACATCTTTAGAATACAATTTTATAAATACAATTGCAAGCTCTCCAAAGACCAATTAAATCAGAATTTATGGAAGCAGGACCCTAGCATCATTATTTTAAAAAGATCCACAGTAAATACTAACATTCATTTATTATTGGGAATCACTGGCAGAAGTGATAGGATGGCAAGGAAGAACTTCCAGAAAGCAAGCGAAAAAATGTAATTTCATCATAGGCTCAGCAAGGGATAAAATTAGAATTTTCCTAAACTCAAAGGGGAAAACTAGATGGAATATGCATCACTGGGCTTTTAATACACAAATGAAATGTCTTCTTCTTAAACAGTAAATCCAAAGGCATTATATTCTTTTGAACATGCTTTTAATATAAATGATTTTCATATTTAAAATATGTATAATTATAAATATATGACTCATTTTCTACTTTTTAAATCTTATTTATTGAACATTTTCTGCTAAGAGAAGGCCATGCCTATTCTCTTTAATGAATTAGTAGAATAAATAGCAGGTCTTACATTTGAATTCATGTACCGAGATTGATAGCTCAATTTTTCCCCACTAAATTGCAATAGTCAGTATATCAACTTATAGTATAATATTTGTAATATGAGATAGTTGTGCTTGTGCACACACTCATGTGTTTAGTATGTAGGGATGGCAAAAGTGTGTTCCTACAGATACCTGTACTGTTAACCCAGAAAATGTCTGGGATCCAGTGAGTCCTCCTGTCATTAATCATTTCAGGGACTTGCCATTAGACTAAACTAATGCTTCAGCTCAAAACAACCGGTTTTGAAAGTATGTCTTTTGAAAAATCAGATTTATTGTATATTTGTTGAAGGAGGGAAAGAAAAGATTACCTGTAATCTTATCTAAGCATTTGTTTTAGTATCCATGAAAACCTAACCTTTTTTTTTGATTCTCATCTTCTATCTATTATAGTAACATATAATTGACAGTAAAATAGAAATAACAAAAAAAAGATACTTCAAAGTTGCATAGTTTGAGAAAACATGGCCTTTCTAGAAAGGATGACCTTACTCTCAAATGGCAAGCCTTTGACTCTACATAAATTGCTCTATTCATTAAAATGTTAAAACTGGGCACATAAGATGAAAGCCAACTTTCTTTTCATTACCAACACCCTCCTGTTGAGTATTTGAAAACTTTTATTTCTATCAATGCATTTGATCTTTTCAAATTAAATTACGCTCTTTGAGTGAGCTAGATGCAAAATGAGTTATATTAAAATTAATGCTTTTCCTCACCTTTCAAATGTGAACTGCAATCATTTATTTTAGTTTTAAATTCTATTTCCAAATAATGATTTTTTTGTTATAGGTGCTCTTATACTATATAGGATCCTAGTTGATTAACATTGAGACAGCATTTGAAATGAGCCCAAGATGGTTTTACTACTGGGAGGAATAGCTACAATATATCAAATATCTTGTTTGTGAGTATGTGTTGTCTTAGTCTGTTTTCTATTGCTTATAACAGAATATCTGAAAATGAGCAATTTAGAAAGAAGTAATTTATTTCTTACAGTTATGGAGGCTGTGAAGCCCAGGGTCAAGGGGCTGCATCTGCTGAGGGCCTTCTTGCTGATGGTCACTCCACAGAATCTGAGTTGACACAGGGCATTACATTGTCAATGGAATGAGTATGCTAGCTCAGCCCTCTCTTTCTCTTCTTATGTTTTTTTTTCCTTCTATCCCCAAGATCATCCATCAACCCTTATTAATTAATTAATCCATAAGTGGATTAATTCATTTATGAAGACAGAGCTCTCATGACACAATCACCTCTCAAAGGCCTCACCTCTCAAAAACTACTATATTGGAGATTAAATTTTAACATGAGTTCTAGAGAAAACAAATATTTAAACCATAGAATTCATTTACAGTTTTTATTATTTTGTTCTGTTTCATCATGCAAAAGATTCTTTAGAACATATTTTAAATATAAAAAAAGTGCATGATGTTATTGAATAGACGTTTGCATGCAGCATGGTTCTGGGAGGTCTCACTGGAAGTCTGTCTCCTTTCAGTTCTGGCTGTAGGGAACTCCTCCATCTCAGTGTCTATACCTAACAGAGTTGATGGCCCTCAGCAAATGTTTGTTACATTAAAACTTGAGATACAAGAATTAGATGATAAAGTTTCTCATTGTCTTCCAACTATAAAATTATATGAAGTGACTATACAACAGTACATGTTAAATTCCAGCCTCTATCCAGCAGGGCTGGTTACCTAAAATTGTCAGTTGGTCAAGGCACAACATTGTTAAGGATAGTCCTACTCATATGTTCTGGCCAATTTATATTGGCTTTTCTTTAAAAATTTTTTCAGAGATTATTACAGTTGGTTTGATTATGTTACTGTGTTGACATAAAGTAATAATTAGTCTAAATGAACATAACATATAGAAATAATGTATTTATTATTATTATTATTATTATTATTATACTTTAAGTTCTGGGGTACATGTAGAGATTGTGCAGGTTTGTTGCATAGGTATACACATGCCATGGTGGTTTGCTACATCCATCCCCCGTCATCTACTTTAGGTATTTCTCCTAATGTTATCCACCCTCAATTTGCCCACCCCCTGCTATCCCTCCCTTAGCCCCTCCACCCCGCGACAGGCCCTGGTGTGTGATGTTCCCCTCCCTGTATCCTTCTGTTCTCATTGCTCAACACCCACTTATGAGAGAGAACATGCGGTGTCTGGTTTTCTGTTCCTGTGTCAGTTTGCTGAAAATGATGGTTTCCAGCTTCATCCAAGTCCTTACAAAGGACATGAACTCATCCTTTTTTATGGTTGCAAAGTATTCCATTATGTATGTACCACATTTTCTTTATCCAGTCCTTTTGGAGATAAAACCTATGAGATAGATACAGATTCTGTCTCTACCAAAAAATACACAGGAAGTTTGATATTATTCCTTTCAAACTCATGTTATAAACTGATAACAATGGCAGATTGGCTGACTCTCCTACCACAGCATTTAAAATAAACCTGTTACAGACTACTACATACTCTATCCAATTAAGTCAGAAAGGAAGAATGTGTTGGTAAAGAAAGATTCAGTTATATCCTTATTTAACTCAATTTACAACTGCATGTTTCAAAGAGATACAACTTATTACATTTATTACAAAATAAATTCAGTGGTGATTAATGGGTTTACATAAATGGCAGAATACTCATCTTTGCTAGGGTTACAATTTGGTATTCTAGATGGAGAAAATCTCATTTAGATAGCAGTTTAAATTTACATAATGCCCCAAAAAGCATTCCAAATAAAATCATAATATGTTATTATTCTATTAATAAGGATTTATTCGCAGATGATAGAAAACACTTCAGCTATTTTAAGCATGAACTGATATTTATAACATTTTTAGAAGAATCACAGAGGCAGGTTTTAGGATGGATTTCAATAAAGGGTTTCTAGAACAACCCTGGGAATTGGGCTGCTCAGAGAATAACATAATCAGAGAGCTGAATCATTAAGAAACTGCTGTCACATTTGTTGGCTTTGGATTAAAACATTTTAGCTGAGATTTCAGAGTAAATTTGTAACAGTTGGAATGACTGACATCTACTAGATTAAGAAAACTATTTTCTAACACACTACGGTCTCCCTCCTACTTCAAGGGCCAAGCAAGGGCAGTGTATCAGCAGAATGCCAAACACATACACATCTTTTTGGTAAGTCTTTCGTTTTTTTGAGACAGGTACTTTTTAGTTTCACAGTCTCCTATGCACAGAAAGGCAGCCTACAAAGATGTTGGAATACATGCATAGTGAATCAATCTAATGCATACATCACATTGAACTTTAAATTTACGTTATTAATAATGAACACATACAACCATTCTGAAGTGACCATGAAATATCTAGTTTGATTAGAAAAAACATGAACACGTGATTTATGTTTACTTTGGTAGGTTTTTTGTTTGTATCATAGCTGTATTATTAGAATAAACAATTCTTATACTTTTGAAACAAATGATTGTCAATATCTGTATCAATAAGCTGTATCATTATTAATTTCACATTATCACTAGTGAGATATTACATATATACTCACAAAATCATGGGTAAATTTTCCTACAATAATTTTATTTTTTTCCCAGAAGGACATAAATTTCTTTCAATTGCAGTTAGCTGTTTTATATGAGTCAATACAAATGGGAATCTTTGATATTTATTATTATTATTATTTTATTGCAATTAAACTGATAATTTGGCAACAAGTTTCAAGGTGACATTTCTTGGCAGGAGCTCAAATAGTAAAATAGTAATTATACTGTCATAATTTCTGAAGAAATTTCCATTTTGAAACAATTCATCAGGATTATCAGGATGTAAATATTATGAGAACTTTCTCAATGCAGAAAATCCATTTGTATAGTAACTCAGGAAACATTAAATGATCAGATGATACAGATTGTTATATCTGAATGCCAAATTACCTATTGTTAGAATTTCTGTAATGAAAATAAAAAGTCAACATGTCTATAATTTTGAATATTTCTTAGCAGGTTAGAATAATATATTATTTTGCCTAATATTTTCTAAGTCACAGGTTTCTAAATATTCAGGTGAGAAAACAAAATGGATATTGCATATATTCTTGCATTGCCAAAATACAGGCTCAGAGAAAAATATTTACAATTTACTGAAATGAACAGATTTCCAGGATTTTCAATATTTGCATTGCTAGTATAGCTAGTTTAACAGCACTGGGTATAAGTAGTTTTCAGAGGTTTTGTGTGACATCGGGTGAAATGCAAGTCAGCAGTATGACAAGGTAAACCAACATGCTAAAGCAATAGGTTGAACTAATATAAGTATAGTATTCAAGAAGAAAGATATAGTGCATCTTCTTTATAATACGTAATTTAGTCAACTGTTGGAGCATAAATTGAGTTGTAAGTTCAGAATACAATATATTAGAAATTCTATTAATAAACTGTAGTTTAGACTAAGGAAACTAAATAGATGGTAAATGGTCTTCAAACCATATCATATGCATATTGATTAAGCAAAAAAGAACAGATCAAATTCCAGTGTAATAGGTGCGTTAGTCTGTTTGGGCTATTATAACAAAAAAATACCATAGATTGGGTGATTTAAAAGTAACAGAAATTTATTCTTCACAGTTTTGGGGGCTGGGAATTTTAAGATCAAGACACTGGTAGATTCAGCCCCTGGTGAAGATCCCTTTCCTAGTTCACAAACAGTGTCTTCTTGCTGTGTCCTCATACGGTGGAAGGGGCAAACAAGCTCTCTTGGGCCTCTTTTTTAAGGTCACTAATAATATTCATGATGATAGAGCCCTTGTGACCTGATTACTTCCCAAAAGGCCCTACCTCCTGATGCCATCACCATGGGGGTTAGGATTTTAACACAGGAATTTTGGAAAAACACAAACAATCAGACCATAGCGATAGGCCAGGATTTAAAATTTGTTTTAAATCTTAAACATTCAATCAATATTAATAGTGTCTTCTCAAAATTAGAATATCTTTGAAAATGGGAACTTTTAAAGTAAAAAGATGCCAATCTTTACTAATATTCAAAAAACTTCAGAGTTATTAGATAAAGGGAAGCTTAGTCTAGATAATTTTTAAACATTTACCCAAGATTGTGAGATTTCAGCTTTGATTGCCTGTGTAATGACCTATTTGCTCAGCATGAGACAGATAAAGCAGCTATCTTCTTAGCTGTCAGAAATCTGTAAAAGGCAGGTTACCAGAGAGATTTACCTTCGATCAGAAATTAAAATCACATCCTTTCCTCTTCACCATTGTAACTCTTTTATTGTCCTGGTCTTGATAATTATACTATGGTGATGTTAACACTGGGGAAGTTGCCAGAAGGATATGTGGGAACACTCTGTACTACTTTTGTGACTCTGCTGTAAGCCCCAAATTATTTCAAAATAAAAGTAAAAAATATATATATTTCTCCCAAATTAAACAGATTTAATAGAAAACCAGGGAATTAATCTGTAATTTACAGTTAATGGGATTAATAATGTGTAAATTGCTATTTTGTTTTTTAAATTTATTTTACTGACAACCTGAGAGACATATGTTTCCATTTTAATCTGTGTATCTATGTGTATATATCATCTGCACAGATTATTACTATAGCTTATGATTGTCTTCATTATTTTATAAATATAACCATACATAAACTGCAAGTCAATTGCACATTGAAACAAATTGCCAATTAGACATCAATTTTCAGGACATATTCTAGTCTTGACAGAATTCCCTAGTAACATGCAAACACTTGTTGACATACTCCTCTCTGATCTTCACTAGGGCAAGCATGTGGGTCGAAATAGAACATTTTTCTTTCTTTGGTGTTGGTAGCAAGAGATGCAGGAGTTGAGGAAGCTAGCTCCTCAACTGCGGTGACCTCATTCCAGTTGTCATAATTTGGGTTCCCCAGAAAACACTGAGACTCAGATTTGCATGCAGAGAGAGAGGTATTGGAAAGCGTTTTGGGAAATAAAACCTGTGGGAGGTGAAGAACACAGGAATGGGCAAAGGTAGAAGTGATGCCGTTGCAGCAGAGGCTCTGGAGCTGGGATGGCCCTTCAAAATTGAACTGAATTGGGGCTTGCCTGTACCTCACAATGATTAGCCATTGTGTGTGCACACACTCAGGAGAAGGGCCAGGGTCTTGGATCTATTTAGCTGAATGCCCCATGGAAGAGACTGCTGACAGCCATTGGTGCCAACCCTCCTACAGCTGGGAGAATATGTCAATACTGAAAGGGATCTCTTAGCAGCACACCACAGCTCACCCTGCAGTTCTCTCTTGCACTGCTTGGATAAAATTGTTTCACATAGGCTAGGCATGGTGGCTCACGCCTGTAATCCCAACACTTTGGGAGGCTAAAGCGGGTGGATCACCTGAGGTCAAGAGTTCAAGACCAGCTTGGCCAACATGGTAGAACTCTGTCTCTATTAAAAATACAAAAATTAGACAGGCGTGGTGGCATGTGCCTATAGTCTCAGTTAGGAGGCTGAGGAAGGAGAATCACTCGAACTTGGGAGGCAGAGGTAGCAGTGAGCCAAGATCATGCCACGGCACTCCAGCCTGGGCAACAGAGTGAGACTTCATCAAAAAAATAAAAAGCAAAAAAAAACAAAAGTTGTTTCATATAAGTTCTGCACAGCTTCTCATGGATTCTGATTGGTCTCTTTTCATGGAAAACTGTGCAAAAGAGAGGTTAGTGTAACAAACTACAACTCCATTGCATCAGCTCTTATCCAGGCTGCAAATGAATATTCATCATCTTTCTCCTCTATTCCAATCCCAGATTCCTTTCACTCTCAGCTAGCCCCTGAGTCTAGGTGACTTACCTGTTAGAGTAGCCCCAGTACCCTCTCTCTGGAATCTATGACTGTTGCAATGCCCTTCTCAAGACACAGATGTTACTCCTGTGCTTTTACCATAAAAACTTGGCAGGGGAGGAACAGAACCTTATGAGTGAATCCTTAGGGTGTGAAATGTGTTCTTCCCAGCCCCCTTAAGCAATAGCAGAAGTAGAAGCTCTTTCTGATAATCAGAGAAAATCACTCCTACCAATGTGATTACTTATTTTCTTATCTACTGCTCTCTTGGAAAAACTGCCTAAGGGATCCAGTGACAGCCATGACTCAGAGTTTAATGGGACACTTGCTGTGTCTCTTGGTGGAAAAGCTACCTTTCTGGGAATTAGAATGTCTAGGCATTTGGAACAGAGAGATTTGGGAGAGGAAGCGCAAATTCCTGAGGTGGGTCACTGTCAAGTGATGGTAAATGTGGGCATTCCTACTGCCACTGTTTGGCTCTTGGGTCTCATAGGGCATAATAGAATAGTTATTAATTTAGGGTGTAATTTTCTTTCTTTTTTTCTTTTTTTTTTTTAGATGAAGTTTCACTCTTGTTGGCCAGGCTGGAGTGCAATGGCGTGATCTCAGCTCGCTGCAACCTTCGCCTCCTGTGTTCAAGTGATTCTCCTGTCTCAGCCTCCCTAGTAGCTGGGATTACAGGCACATCCAGCTAATTTTGTATTTTTAGTAGAGATAGGGTTTTTGCATGTTGGTCAGGCTGGTCTTGAACTCCTGACTTCAGGTGATCCACCTGCCTTGGTCTTCCAAAGTGCTGGGATTTCAGGGGTGAGTCATAGCACCCAGCCATGGTATATTTTTCATTCTAAGGATGGTGCATCATCATTTCAAGGTGTCATCTCTATGCTGGCACCTGAATTGCACCTCCAGAAGTCCATTTCACTGCTCCATCACAGTGGAGCTCCTGGGGCTGCAATATGTGATATGACTGGCGGTTCCCATGGTCACGAATCCGTAAGTCATGTGCAGCTCAGCATGGCCTTTGCTGCAGTGTGGGAGTGCCATGGGCTGATGTGATGTTATGCATGATCCTGTGCTCCTGAATTAAGTGCTGAATAAGCCGTTGACTTGTAATGTGGACTTGGTCACTAGAGGAAGGACAAGCAAATGAAAATCCCAGACATACGCTGATTCCAGTCAAGATTAATTGCTGCCATTTAAAATGTAATGAATTTGTTACCAAGTTACATTCCTAACTCAAAAAGAACCACCAGATTTTGTTCTACATTTTCTTGGTGCAAAGTATGCAATTCAATAAACAGCCCTTTATTTTGGAAGAGATGTCTCAGCATGCCCCATAAAAGGCAGCTAAGTTGTTCCTCAGCTCTTTATTGTTGGTTTCATCTCCCACCACCTGAAAGTGCACACTTTGTACCAAAGCCTTCAGTCTACTTCCCATTTCTTGCTCATCTGCTATCATTAACATGATGCTCTCAATAGAGGAAACTAGAAGAAGGTATGATCTTCCAGATGCCTTGTGACTATACTGTAACACAGGATGAGAGAGTCACTGTAACCCTAGGGAAAGATGACACATCTACTCTTATCCTGTCCATGTGAATGTGAATGAACAGCCATCTTCTCTGGATGTCCATGCGGCAATAGGGGCAAGTAGAGAGGGCAAAATAACCTGAATCTGCTTATACAGATCTATTGATGGAAGCAGCTAGTAAGGTATGAGAAATAATGACAAACATGTGAGTACTATATGCTTATGCTTATATGTGTGCTAGTGTGTGCATATGTAATACATACACACATGTGTTTAGTAAATACATATGAACATACACACATATATGTACATACATGCGTATTTCTCTGTGTATATATGACCAATTGTGTTATTTCATTGGATTGATATAAAGGAATACCAGAGACTGGGTGATTTATAAGGAAAATAGGTTTATTTGGCTCATGGTTCTGCAGGTTGTTCATGAGGCATAGTACCAGCATCTGTTTCTGGGTGTGAGGTCTCAGGAAGCTTACGGTCATGGCAGGAAGCAAAGGAGCAACCGGCATGGCGCATGACAACAGAGGGAGGAAGAGCGAGAAGAGGAGGTGCAAGGATCCTTTAAACAACCTGTGAATTCATTACCATGGGAAGGGAACCAAGGCGTTCATGAGGGGTTTACCTCCATGACCCAAACACCTCATACTATGTCCCACCTCCAACACTAGGGATCACATTTCAACATGAGATCTGGAGGCAACAAGCAACCAACCTATATCAACGTTGTCTTCGAACAAACCAATGTTGTCTTCTAATAGTAGTGGCTATAAAATGTTTGCTTGAATCCGCGTCATTTGGAGTGTTTATTCCAAACGATGATTCTAAAGCCCCGCCTTCCCTCTTACAACATGCAATAGGCTTTTGTTGTAACTTCGGAATGTTAATTTTAAGTTAGCATTAAAAATAATTATTCTGATTCCCAGGAAACTCACATTGGAAACTATTTTACTTGAGAAGAATTCCTAAGATTTTCATCGGTCAAACATTTCCTTATTTGACCACAGATTTGACTAGTGAAGTACGACTAATGCTAGTTCATGTTAAATCAACCATAAAAAATAGAGTAGTTTTAAATGAGTCTATATACCTAAAAACAGTTTAATCCAAATCTCTTTTCAAGAGCAAAACCTAAAGTGTGAGAACATTGAATAAGCACCTTGGCTTAATTTCACATCATAACTTTCACCGTGTCCAGGATACAGCCTCATCATCCTCAACTTCAATCCAGTGAAAGAAGAAAATAGAATCCAGTTCACCAGAGAACACACAATCATTGCAGAAAAACCTTATGAATACTCAGATGTTAGAATTGGCAAGAAATATTTTAAAGCAACTGTTATACGTGTGCTCAATCACATTACAAAATGTGCCTGATATATGAAAACAAAAGAAATCAAAGCAAATAAATAGAAAATATTAAAAACATGAAAATTTAGAACTAATAAATACAATAATGAAGATTAAAAATGTCTTGGGGTAGGTATTAAAGCAGATTGGAGATGAGAGACAAAAGTATCAGTGAGCTAGAAGATAGATCAATAAAAATTATCTGATGTTTTATTAGTTAAAAGAAGAAGAAGAATATGATTAAAAAAGTAAATGGTACCTCAGGGATCTCTGGGATAATATTAAAGGGTAACATGACTGTTAATTAGAGTCCAGGAGGAGAGCAGAGAGAAAATGGGGCAGAAAAAGTTTGAAATACATTGTGGTTTACAATGTCTCATAAATTTAGACATCAATTTAAGAGTCTGAAAAAGTTTAGACAATTTCAAGAAGAATGAATATGAAGAAATCCTCATCAAACCCATCACAGTAAAACTACTAAAACCACAGTTAAAGGAAAAATCTTTAAAATAGCCATAGAAAAATGACGCATTACATATAGAGGAGTACAGATTTTTTATAAAATTCTAGAACTGAGCAGCACAACAGCTATAATAAAAACATAATGAAAAATGAATGAATTACAGAAAAATGATCATGAACTTGATGATATGACTATGCAAATTATCCAATATAAAGAACATAGAGAAAAGTAAATTACAGAAAAATAATTGCACTTCAGTGATTGTGAGACAATACGAAGTAGTTAGACAAAATACAAATGTAGTCGTAGGAAAGGATGGAGAAAAATTAGCAGAGAAAATTTTTCAAGTAACAATGGCAAGATTTCTCAAACTTGGCAAAAGGCATTTATTTACAGATAAGACACAGGAAGCTCAGTAGATCTCAACAAAGTTAAATACCAAAAAGCTAAACATACCTACATACATAGAAAAACTCCTTCAACCCAAGTACTAGAGCAAAATTTGAAAGCCAGAGAAAAAGGGAACATTGAAAAAAGGAAGAAAGAACAATAGAATTATGTCTGACTTCTCATCAGAAGCAAGGCTGGAAGTAATGGAATGATATCTTTCAAGCAGAGGCCAGGGTAAAGGAAGTCAAAATACACATACAACAACAACAACAAAAACACTTAACACAAACTTTTAAATCTAGCAAAAATATTCTTCAAAAATAAAGATATTTTAAGTTGCTTTTTAAAGCTAAGAGAATTTGCCATCAGCACACCTGAACTGTAAGATAGAAGTGCTAATACTTTTATTTGAAATACAAGTAGAAGGTAAATATAAAAAGCTAGCCATTTCTTTATTTTTTTTTTAAATTAGTGTCTACTTAAAGCCAAATGGTATCTCTTCATTATGGGATTTTAAATCTGTGTAAAATTAGTGACACTACAAGCTCAAAGGACAAGGGCATGTTAAATGGAATTATACTGAAAGGTTTTTACATTTATAAAGTGGGAATTGGTATAATATAAATTTAGTGTCAATTGTGATGAGTTAAGAGATATACTGCTTCCTAGAAAAAAACGGTAAAATTAATAGAAAAGATATAAAGAAAATGACTATATAAATGTTTATGTAACTAAAAAGGGTGTGGAAGAAATAAAACAGAATGCTAAAAGATGCTCTATTAATTCCAAAGAAGGCAGGGTAATCAGAAGAAAGAAACATAGGAGAGGGTAAAAAAATGGAAAAATAATAGGAAAATGATAGATTTAAACCCAGTCATAAGGATTCCAATTATAATGACACAGGTAAATGGAAAGTATATGGTGTGAATATTCACATCAGCATAGCAAAGCTGATGTAACTCTATTAATATCAGACAAAGTAGACTTTAGGACAAGAAGGATGACCATCTGTAAGAGCTATGCTTTGTAACATAAGAGCATAATGTTATCAGAAGACATGAACCATTTAAATGTACATCTAATAGTAGAGCTTCAGAATGTAAGAAAAAATGTTAAGAAAGGAATTGACCCACAATTATAGCTAGAAATTATAATGTGTCTCTCCTAGTAACTGAGTAAAATTTATGAATAACAGTATTCAATAATCTGACTTAGTTGATATTTCTAGAGCATAAGGACCAACAACTTCAGGTTCATCTTTCCTTCATGAGCATGTGGAATGTTACCAAGTAGACCATATCCTAGGACATCAAAAGTTTCCATACATTTTCAAAGAATGAAATATCACAGAGTGTGTTTTTGACAATAGAATTAAATCAGAAATCAATAATAAAATACACTAGAAACTTACAAATATTAGACACTAAACAATACTTCTGAATAACCCATGAATTATAGGAGAACTCACAAGAGAATTGAGGAGAGAGTCTGAACTGAATAAAAATGAAAACATGGCATTTCAAAATTTCTGGGATGCAGCAAAAGCAGTGAGTTAGGGAAATTTCTGCTTTAAATACCTATGTAAAAAGAGAGGAAAGGTTTTAAATCAGTGGTGTGCTTCCAGCATAGAAAAATAGAAAAAGAAAAATTAAACACAAAGTAAGTAGAAGGGAGGAGATAATTCAAATGAAAACTTATCTCCGGGGATTGCGGGGCAAGGTGAGGGAGAGCATTAGGACAAATAGCTAATGCATGCAGGGCTTAAAACCTACATGGGCTGATAGGTGCAGCAAACCACTATGGCCAGTATACCTACATAACAAACCTGCATGTTCTGCACATGTATCCCAGAAATTAAAGTAAAATTTAAAAAAGAAAACGTATCTTTGAAATAAAAAGAGACAAACAGTATATTAAAGAAGCTGAAAGGTATTTCTTGAAAAAAATTAATACAATTGATAACCCCCTGGCAAAACTAATTAACTGACCAAACTCAAAGACTATCAGGGTTCCCTTTGCAGATAATTTTAATAGTAATGATACTATATTTATCAAATGCCTTCAATTGATAAAACACATTTATAAGTGGATTTTTTTCTTATTCAATTTATAAAGTAACTGGGTTATTTCTAATTTCAATTCCTATAAAATTAATCTTTCATATTCTTGCATGTTAGAAAACATTTTCTTCTATTTAAAAGGTATTTTAGTTTGCACTTTCTTCATCATCACTTTCATGATTCAATTTATTTATTTTTACTACTTGTAAACTATTCATATTTTTACTAAACTTTGTATGACTCACAGAATAAATGTTGTTAATATTTCCAAATTAAGTGGATTTCTAGTACTTGACAGGTAAACCTTTGCAAAGTTAATATATTGTATCTGAAGTATGGAAGCAGCTAAACAAGGAAATCCGAGAACCTCTTTCATTTGTAAGCAGGATGCCATCAGCCTTATATCCTAACTAAATAAATGTAACCAGTTATTGAAGCAATACCACAGTTTAATAATATGCTAAGAGAGTCCCTCACCCACCAAAAACACCCTTTAAGAAAAGGTTTCT
>PVKV010026276.1:0-28269 GCA_004027835.1 Alouatta palliata | reverse complement strand
AAAAAAAAAAAAAAAAAAAAAAAAAAAAAAAAAAAAGGAATTCCTGTAAAATAGGCCTTTAGTAATATAGTGGAGAAAGTGTGGGGCAGGGGTGGCATTCTACAGTTCTGCGATTAGCTCTTACTTTTTTTTTTTTTAAGAAAGAAAAAGAAAAGAAAAAAGAGAAAGAGAGAAATAGGAAAAAAAGAGAATGAAACAAAGGGAAAAAGAAGAAGAAAAAGAGGGAGAGAGAACGGGAATCTTGCTCTAACTAAATACGTCTTAACTCTCAGCTACTTACATGCAAAAGCCCACACAGAATACACAGAATACCATAAATTATTGCTAAAGATGTTGTTCCTTAAAATAAGCTTACGTGACTATGCTTTTATGAATACACTAAGAACAACACAGAAAGCTTCTTAGTTCTGGGTGGCTAAGTAGTAGCTCAGAGTCCTAGTTCTCAGGTAACATTCCCAGATACTAAATTATTCATGGATATCCTCCCCAGATTCAAAGGCTGAATGCAAACCCCAAGTGACTCCAGGAAAGCCCACAAGTTGTTCACTATTCATTTGGCTTAATTAACTGAGAAAATACATTTTATACTTGCTCAGATAAACTACTTTGTGAGGAAAAAGTTTTGCAAGTAATATAATTTATGGCCCACACTAACTGTTCTGTCATCCATCACCTTCCCACAACCTCCCTGTGCTTTCTCCACTCAACCATACAGGACAGGCTATTAATGCCAGGAAGAGACTGGACGCTGGAAAAACAAAACTAAAAGTGAATACGCTGTGGTTTATGCAGATTCACGGCATAGAAATGAAGCATTTGAGATACTGGTGAAACAGGAGCTTCCTGACCACCCCTCTTTATGGGAGGGGGAGCACACAGACAGGTAGGACTTGGGTTAAGTGCTTTTGGGCTCCAGCTCCATGATAGGAGGCTAAGGCAGGTGGATCACTTGAGGACAGAAGTTCAAGACCAGCCTGGCCAACGTGATGAAAACCTCATCTCTACTACAAACACAAAAATTTGGCTAGGCACAGTGGCTCACCCTGTAATCCCAGCACTTTGGGAGGCCAAGGCAGTTGAATGACAGGTCAAGACATCGAGACCATCCTGCCCAACACAGTGAAACCCCATCTCTACTAAAAATGCAAAAATTACCTGGGCATGGTGGTATGCACCTCTATTCCCAGCTACTCAGGAGGCTGAGGCAGGAGAATCACTTGAACCTGAGAGGCGGAGGTTGCAGTGAGCCGAGATCATGCCACTGCACTCCAGCCTGGCAATAGAACAAGACTTCATCTGAAAAAAAAAAAAAAAAATTAACCAGATGTGGTGGCAGGTGCCTGTAGTCCCAGCTACTCAGGAGACTGAGGCAAGAGAATTGCTTGAACCTGGGAGGCAGAGGTTACAGTGAGCCAAGATCACCCCATTGTACTCCAGCCTGGGTGACAGAGTGAGACGCCTTCAAAAATAAAAGAAAAAAAAAATATATATATATATCAGGCCAGGTACAGTGGCTCACGCCTGTAATCCCAGCACAGGGATTGTGAGGTAAAGGCAGGTAGATCACTTGAAGTCAGGAGTTTGAGACCAGTCTGGCCAACACAGTGAAACCCTGTCTCTATTAATAATACAAAAAATTAACTGGGCATAGTGGTGCACACCTGTAGTCCCAGCTACTTGGGAGGCTGAGGCAGGAGAATTGCTTGAACCTGAGAGGCAGAGGTTGCAGTGAGCTGAGATCATGCCACTGCACTCCAGCATGGGTGGCAGAGCCAGATTCTGTCTAAAAAACCAAAAAACAAAAAACAAGAAAAATAGTATCTGGCAGGAGGTGAAGAAGGTGCAAGCCTTGCCAGCAAGGAAACCTATAGGTAAATGACAACATGCCTGAGCTAAAATAGCCACTGGTGCCTCTGCATCAACATTCAGCGTAAAAAGAATATGGCTGCTGCTTCACTTCTGCTTTCAAAATCTCATGCAAAATGCCTCTACTAATTTGGAACTGTTCAGGAAAGGGGATAATGAGAAATGTAATTCCAGCTTAGCTAAATTGATAGGGTACAAATATTGTTAGCACAGAACCCAAAAAGACTAATTCCCCCTGCCATTCTTCCATAGTTCATTGAATGGTCCCAAGTTCTACCCAGATTTTTTTAAAATTATGCTTTAAGTTCTGGGGTACATGTGCAGAACGTGCAGGTTTGTTACACAGGTATACATTAGGTATTTCTCCTAATGCTATCCCTCCCTTATCCCCCCACCCCTTGCTATCCCTCCCCTAGTCCTCACCCCCCCGACAGGCCCTGGTGTGTGATGTTCCCCTCCCTGTGTCCATGTGGTTTCATTGTTCAATACTCACTTATGAGTGAGAACATGCAGTATTTGATTTTCTGTTCTTGTGTCAGTTTGCTGAGAATGATGGTTTCCAGCTTTATCCATGTCCTGCCGAGAACATGAACCTATCCTTTCTTATGGCTGTATAGTATTCCATGGTGTATATGTGCCACATTTTCTTCATCCAGTCTGTCATTGATGGGCATTTGGGTTGGTTCCAAGTCTTTGCTATTGTGAACAGTGACACAATAAACATACATGTGCATGTATCTTTATAATAGAATGATTTATAATCCTTTGGGTTTATACCCAGGAATGGGATTGCTGGGTCAAATGGTATTTCTATTTCTAGATCCTTGAGGAATCGCCACACTGTCTTCCACAATAGTTGAACTAATGTGCACTCCTGCCAACAGTGTAAGTGTTCCTATTTCTCCACATCCCCTCCAGCATGTTGTCTCCTGATTTTTTGATGATCACCATTCTAACTGACGTGAGATGGTATCTCAATGTAGTTTTGATTTGCATTTCTCTAATGATCAGTGATGATGAGCATTTTTTCATATGTTGTTGGCTGCATAAATGTCTTCACTTGAAAAGTGTCTGTTCATATCCTTCACCCACTTTTTGATGGGGTTGTTTATTTTCTTCTCGTAAATTTAAGTTCTTTGTAAATTCTGGATATTAGCCCTTCGTCAGATGGGTAGATTGTTGGTTGCCACAAAAAAGAGGAAGTATAAAGTCATTTCCAAAGCTTATAATGCTCCTTACCATGTGGCTGTTGCCTGCCTTGCTGCCTACCCTTCCCTAGCCACTCTGGATAGCTTTTAATACCTCACAAGCTCCATGTCGTCTCTGCCCAAGACCTTGGTACATGCTTTTTTTCTGATTGGCCATTCTTCTTCCTCCTAGCATAGCTAATATTGCTGACTCTCTCTGATAGACAAAAGAGATGAAATTATAAAGCATTTGCAAGTAAAAACATCAAAACGTCTCCTCTTTGTTCAAGCAAGAATGCCCACCTCCACATTTGATTCACCACATACCTTTTAAAGGGAGGACTCTGTCTTACTTGGTCAGATCCTGGGCTCACCCTTAGTTGTGGTAACCAGGCTAATGGCTTGATTGACAATAGAAAAAAAAGCCTTAGACACTAAATGGCCCTATTTAAAAGTCCCAACTAGAGAAAGTAAAGAAGAAGAGTCAAGAAAACCAGGGGACTAAATTTGAAGAACAATCTTTTGGGCATTTTACATGTAGAAGGAAGAGGGAGAAAAGAGAAAAAGAAAGAGGTTTTTAAGAAATCTTGCCTCTTCATAGTCATACAACATGGTGGTTAAGCGCCAGAATATTTGGATTTAAATTTCATTTGTATTACTTACTAGCTATGTGACCATCTATCTTGAGTAGTTACTTAATCTCCCTGTCGCCTTATAGATAGTGTCCTTATATATAAAATGGGGGCATTAATAGTTTCTACTCAATACGGGCCCTATGCCTCACACAGCATGTGCTTAGGAAATGTTATTCATATCATGTTATGTAGAAAGTTCCTCTTTGGCATTTTGTCAAGAAACCTCATTAAATTTTAATTTTTATTATTTTTGGAAGTCAAATTGATATTTCTAGTGACACCATGACAAAATAGAATCATGATATGAGCCTTCAAATTGCAGTTCAATGATGACCTGAGCCAGGTCCCCTGTTACAGAATCTCACCTCCTCCTCCAATGTCATGGCAACACTCATCTCATGTAATATTTTCTCATTTGGTGCCTGGTTATCCTAATGCTGGCTTCCCTTCTGTCATCCATATTCCACCAGAATGTGGACCTTTTACTTAATAACCTTGTTCAACATGGATTCAAGACCACCATAATTTATTTTTCCATAATATTGCCCCCAAACAAACCACAGTTATCAGCCATGAAGTGTTAGTCACAACTAAATCAGTGTTTTGGGTGTTACTGCTTGGTCTGTGAAAGCCTTTTACAAGCAGATTGTGGAAGAATCTTGATTGACAGGCTACACTTTTGCCAAGATATACTTTGGCAAATTGTAAATATTTGTTTGATTACATGAAGACGCTAAAATCTGGCCTATCTTTGTTAATATTGTTAATTGATTTTAAGTTTTACACTACCTTTGCTTGGGCTTTCAAATTCCTTGGGAAGTGGTATAATACATCTATCAATATATCAAACTGTTTATTGACCACCTACTCAAGGTAGTGTTGGTTACATGTGTGGTGAAGTCAATCACTAACACCCCTGCCCTTGCCAGCTCCCCTACCCCCCATCACTCCCCCACCTTGTCCCTTCAATTTACCATCTCTGCTCTCTGGCAGTTCACTTCAGTCCTGCAATCTGCCCGAGTCTAGGGAAAGCTCCACAAGAAGAGAAAATTAGCCTCCAGAACTCCTCCTTCAGAATTGACAGAGTACGGCAGGGCTGGAACAAAGAATGCTATGTTCTGCACTACTGTGGCATGAGCTGCCCATGGAAAAAGAGGGAAAGCTATGCTACTCTCGGGGTGGATGTGGGCTTCATGTGGCATTCACCCTGAACTCCTAGCTCTAGATATGCAGGACTGCTGCCCAAGGCAGAGGCAGGGCTGACAATAGAAGTTACCACTTTGGAGTCCCTCACTATGTGCCAGACACTTTGCTAGGCAATTCATAGATTTTTTTGTCACCTTTAATAACACTAGCAATCCTATGAGAGATACCATTATTATGTCTACTTTACAGATGTATCAACTATGACATAGAGAGTCTAAGAAATTTGCCTAAGTCATCAAGGGGGTGGTTCTCAAAGCCAAGTCTCTTAGACTCCCAAGACTCTGCTTTTAGTCACTCACTGTACCATATTGAGGGCCCATATAGTGATAAAATTAGAAGTGAAAATAAGTCTCCACAGTGTGAAGTCATTCATTCCTTCAACATATTTTGAGCACATACTCTGTGCCCCTTTGTAAGGTCAGCCCTTTTCCTGTGCCTAGTTCCCACCTCCAAGGATGTCACTCCAGCAATTCTCTCCTTTTTCTTTTGCATCTTCATTCCCCTTTCTAGTAGATTGTTCCCATCATCACACAAATACATTGTTATTTCTCCCACCTCAAAGCAATCATATCTAGACTCTACATCCTCCTCCTCCTGGCACCCCATTTCTCTGGAAACCATCATTCTCAGCAAACTCACACAAGAACAGAAAACTAAACACCACATGTTCTCACTCATAAGTGGGAGTTGAACAATGAGAACAGTGTAAAAGTGTTCCCATTTCTCCACATCCTCTCCAGCATCTGTTGTCTCCTGATTTTTTAGTGATCGCCATTCTAACTGGCATGAGATGGTTATCTCAATGTGGTTTTGACTTGCATTTCTCTGATGACCAGTGATGATGAGCTTTTTTTTTATGTTTGTTGGCTGCATAAGTGTCTTCTTTTGAGCAGTCTGTTTATATCCTTTTCCCACTTTTTTATGGGATTGTTTTTTTCTTATAAATTTGTTTAAGTTCTGGATATTAGCCCTTTGTCAGATGGGTAGATTGCAAAAATTTTTCCCATTCTGTTGGTTGCCAGTTCACTCTAACAATAGTTTCCTTTGCTGTGCAGAAGCCCTTTAGTTTAATTAGATCCCATTTATCTATTTTGGCTTTCGTTGCCATTGCTTTTGGTGTTTTAGTCATGAAGTCCTTGCCCATGCCTGTGTCCTGAATGGTATTGCCTAGGTTTTCTTTTAGGGTTTTTATGGTGTTAGGTCTTATGTTTAAATCTTTGATCCATCTGGAGTAAATTTTTGTATAAGGTGTAAGTAAGGCATCCAGTTTCAGCTTTCTGCATATGGCTAGCCGGTTTTCCCCACACCATTTATTAAATATGGAATCCTTTTCCCATTGCTTGCTTTTGTCAGGTTTGTCAAACATCAGATGGATGTAGATGTGTGGTGTTATTTCTAAGGCTTCTGTTCTGTTCCATTGGTCTATATCTCTGTTTTGGTACCAGTACCATGCTGTTTTGATTACTGTACCCTTGTAGTATAGTTTGAAGTCAGGTAGCATGATGCCTCCAGCTCTGTGGGGTTTTTGTTTGTTTGTTTGTTTGTTTTTGTTGTTGTTGTTTTTGCTTAAGATTTGGCTATGCAGGCTCTTTTTTGGTTCCATATGAAGTTTAAGGTGGTTTTTTCCAATTCTGTGAAGAAGGTCAATGGTAGCTTGATGGGGATAGTGTTGAATCTATAAATTACTTTGGGCAGTATGGCCATTTTCACGATATTGCTTCTTCCTAACCATGAGCATGGAATGTTTTTCCATCTGTTCGTGTCCTCTCTTATTTCCTTAAGCAGTGGTTAGTAGTTCTCCTTGAAGAGGTCCTTCACATCCCTTGTTAGTTGTATTCCTAGGTATTTTATTCTCTTTGTAGCAATTGTGAATGGGAGTTCATTCATGATTTGGCTCTCTGTTTGTCTATTACTGGTGTATAGGAATGCTTGTGATATTTTCACATTGATTTTGTGTCCTGAGACTGCTAAAGTTGCTTATCAGCTTAAGGAGATTTGGGGCTTAGATGATAGGGTCTTCTAAATATACAATCTTGTCATCTGCAAATAGAGACAATTTGACTTCCTCTTTTCTTAATTGAATACCTTTTATTTCTTTAGCTTGCCTGATTGCCCTGGCCAGAACTTCCAATACTGTTGAATAGGAGTGGTGAAAGAAGGCATCCTTGTCTTGTGCTAGTTTTCAAAGGGAATGCTTCCAGTTTTTGCACATTCAGTATGATATTGGCTGTGGGTTTGTCATAAATACCTCTTATTATTTTGAGATACGTTCCTTCAACACCTAGTTTATTGAGAGTTTTTAGCATAAAGAGCTGTTGAATTTTGTCAAAGGTCTTCTCTGCATCTATTGAGATAGTCATGTGGTTTTTATCTTTGGTTCTGTTCATATGATGGATTATGTTTATAGATTTGCATACATTGAACCAGCCTTACATCCCAGGGATGAAGCCGACTCGATAGTGATGGAAAAGCTTTTCCATGTGCTATTGGATTCAGTTTGCCAGTATTTTATTAAGGATTTTCACATCAATGTTCATCATGGATATTGACCTGAAAATTTCTTTTTTAGTTGTGTCTCTGTCAGGTTTTGGTATCAGGATGATGTTGGTCTCATAAAATGTGTTAGGGAGGATTTCCTCTTTTTGTATTGTTTGGAATAGTTTCAGAAGGAATGGTACCAGCTCCCCTTTATACCTCTGGTAGAATTTGGCTGTGAACCTATCTGGTCCTAGACTTTTGTTTTGTTGGTTGGCTATTAATTGCTGCCTCAATTTCAGACCTTGTTATTGGTCTATTCAGGGATTCATCTTCCAGGTTTAGTCTTGGGAGGGTGTAAGTGTTCAGGAATTTATTCATTTCTTCTATATTTACTGGTTTATTTGCATAGAGGTGTTTTTAGTATTCTCTGATGGTAGTTTGCATTTCTGTGGGATTGGTGGTGATATCCCATTTATCATTTTTTACTGCATCAATTTGATTCTTCTCTTTTTTATTAGTCTGGCTAGCAGCCTATCTATTTTGTTGATCTTTTCAGAACACCATCTCATGTATTTGTTGATTTTTTTGAAGGATCTTTTTCATGTCTCTATCTCCTTCAGTTCTGCTCTGATCTCAGTTATTTCTTGTCTTCTGCTAGCTTTTGAGTTTGTTTAATCTTGCTCCTCCAGTTCTTTTCATCGTGACGATTTTAGATGTTTCCTGCTTTCTCTTGTGGGCATTTAGTGCTATAAATTTCCCTCTAGACACTGCTTGAATTGTGTCCCAGGGGTTCTGCTACATTGTGTCTTCATTCTCACTGGTTTCGAAGAATATCTTTATTTCTGCCATCATTTCATTATTTATCTGGTAGTCATTCAGAAGCAGGTTGTTCAGTTTCCATGTAGTTGTGTGGTTTTTTGTGAGTTTCTTAATCCTGAGTTCTAATTTGATTGCACTGTGGTGTGAGAGACTGTTTGTTATGATTTCCATTTTTTTGCATTTGCTGAGGAGTGTTTTACTTCCAATTATGTGGTCAATTTTAGATTAAGTGTGATATGATGCTTAGAAGAATGTATGTTCCGTGGATTTGGGGTGGAGAGTTCTGGAGATGTCTATTAGGTCCCCTTGGTCTAGATCTGAGTTCAAGTCCTGGATATCCTTGTTAATTGGTAGCATTCTTTTAATGCTCTGCTATTTTGCCAACATTGCATGACACCAGAATTGGAAAGATGAAGCCATCAATAGAAATCAATTGCCACAACTCAGAGAAAGCATTTAAAGAAAGTTCCCTTCTAGTGATGTCATGAAGTATTCTTTTTTTCTACAGATAATCTATTTGATGCATTATTTTGTTGTAAGTTTATATATAAATCATTTTCTGTAAATTAAATTATGTTTTAAGCATAGATGGGGAGCTTGCTATGTAAAAAAGACAGAGAAACCAGAATAAGAAAAATGAACCTAGAGGAACAAAAGAGTGCATTTTGTGAATTAGTGGGCATCCCTTTGTAATCCAGAGAATGTTTTGTAATGAAGAGCATTCATCTTTTATGTAGTTCTGAATGTTCATGTATCAGGAGTGTTTTACGAAGCATACCTGCATAGCAAGAACAGCATTGTCTGTTATTTTATATTTTATGAGTATTCCTTTTGTATTACATCGTTCATTTGAAATTATATAATGAGTATGCACTTGGGTTTCTCTCTCTCAAATGAATTTTTAAAGCAGTTTTAAATGATTCATGAAAGATAGTGCTTGGAAAATGGCATCATAAGGTAATTCTGATATGATTATTTACATAACCTTGAGTCCCAGCTATTTATGCAGTGTTCTCAGAAAAGAGGTTTGGATCTACGAATTGAGATCAAAGTCTCTAAAAGAAGCTCACTATAAAGCTTTTACATAAATGTAAACTGTTGTAGGAAGATAGGAAGAAAGAAAGAGAAGGGATGAAATGAGGTAGAATGGGAGCTAGAAATAGGGAAGAAGAGAAGGGAGGGAAGGAGGGAAAGGGGCGAGGAAGCTCTTTTCTAGAATAACTGTCTTGTCATTATTGAGTAGAGGAATGCCTTATATGTGAGAAAAAAAAATAAAAAAGGTCTGTAACCAAACTGCTGAAAACACAACCATTTAAAAAAAAAAAAAAGTACCTTTTCAGCAATTAACAAGGTATTAAGTACTATTCTTAGCACTGGATATGAAGAAGCTGTATTTAGCTAATTATATATAGATTTTTAAATCCTTGCAAAATAGACTGATGAGATGCATTTTCAAAACTTCTACAAATCAATAGAAGGCAAACATACAACCCAATTTTTAAAATGGGCAAAAGGCTTAAACAGCCACTTCACAAAAATGGATATCCAAATGACCAATAAACAGTGGTACTCAACATTCTTATGAGGAAACTATAAATTAAAACCACCATAAAGTATCAAGCACACCCACCAGATTGGAAAAGAATGAGATTACCACTGTGTACTACCTGGAATCCTCATATACTGCTGGTAGGAGTATAATTTAGTACAACCACTTTTGAAGAAAGTTTGGCATTACCTACTAAAGCTGAACATATGCGTATCCTGTGGCCCAGGAATTCTACTCCTCTGTATATACTAGCAAAATGCATATTTATAGGCACCAAAAGAGATGTAGAGGGATGCTCACAGTAGCACAAGACATAGTAGCCAAACACTAGAAACAACTCAAATGTCCATCAGAAGCAGAACAAATGAATCATGTTATATTTAAGCAACGGGAACAAATAAATCATTGCTACATGCAATAATATGGATGAATTGAAGAAACAAAAGCCAAAGCAAAAGAAGCCAAACAAAAAATATTAAATGTGTATGGTTCTGTTTACATAAAGTTCAAAAACAAGAAAAACTAGTTTATAGTGAGAGAAGTCAGGGTGCTGGTTATCCTTGAGGAATGACAGTGTAAATAAATGAGAAGGGGTATAAAGAGGCTTTCAGGTGCTGGTAATTATCCATCTGGATGTTGGTTACATGGGGCTATTCCCATCATGAAAGTTCTTTCAAGAGTGAAGGTATACCTTGGGCAATTTTCCATATGTACATTTCAGTGGAAAGTGTAAGGGAAGAAAAGAAATGTCTTCTTCAACCCTCATAAAGTCTTAGTTGAAACAGAACCCTATAAAAGACAAATTAACAAAAGAAAAACAGAGTTTATTAACACATACATTTCATATATATGGGAGACACCCAGGACATGACTTATCAAAGCAGTGGCTTTGAATTTCAGCTTATATAACATCTTCAACAAAGAATAGTGAATTTTTAGAGAAGTGACAAGACAAAAATGACTTTGAGTCTCTAGGGATGGCAACTCTGAGGAAGGTAAACAAATGGCAGATAAAAGATGGTTAGTAAACCTTGTTAATATAGATTCCTCTGGTGCCATCTCCAGGCCAATAAGAGTGCCAAGTTGTCTTCAGTGTTAACTTCTGCTCTCCCTAAGGAAAGAGGCCAATCTATGCCCTGTTTTTCAGCAGTAGGTCAGAAAGCTTTCCTGAATCTGTTTCCTCTTGGTTGCCTTCAGCTCAGTAATTCTTCGTATTTTTTTGGATGGAATATTTCGGTCTCCCATAAATGTTAATTTAAAAATGGATAGCAATGGTGAGACAGAGAACTAACTACATGTGTCTGTCAAACTATATGTTTGGTGCACACTGGTTACATACCTTCCATAACTGTGATGTTAGACAAAGTCCACTGTCATCCTTCCTTCTCTTTTTCAAATATATATATATTTTTGCCATATTCTGGACCAGTTGTTGGCAATGCTCTGTGTACTCTCCTGGCTCTTCCATGGCGCCTCTCCCCATGGTAGGCTACACTCCCTGTCCCATTGACAACAGGTGTGGCCATCCTCAGAACTCGTATCATCCTCACCACATGTCCTTTAGGAAAGAAATCCTCACTAGAGCTTCAATCTCAGCCCTGCCACTTTGGACTGGTGTGATCTCAGACAAGAAATTTAAACTAAGACCTCAGTTTCCTCATCTGTAAAGCAAGATTAAAACTGCAAAGCTTTGTTTTGAGAATAACATGACTTAATTCCAGTCAGAACATAGGGCAACCTCTGGCTCATAGTGAGCACTCAATAAATGCAAGTCGGTGTTATTAGTGGAGCAGTGGTCAGGGGCTAGATTATGCACCCAAGCAGAAGATTGGATGAGATTTATGTAGGGAAACTGATTAGCTGAGTGGAAAGACCTAAATGTATCAGATTTATTTATTTATTCCTGAGTGAGAATCTGGATTTTATTTGGAGTACATGGCAAGAACTATGGAAATAAGCCCAGGATGAGAGGCCCACATGAGAAAGAAAGCAAATGTGATGACTGTTAACTCATTCTCGCCTTGAATTTAGGACTCAGGAAACAAGGAGTAACTTGGACGCTTTGATAGGGAAGGGTTTTGAATGGCTTTCACTGATGCAATCTATTTGCACCAAACTCCTTGCCAAAGTCAGGAAAATACAGTTTGGGTCCTACCTGGGATGCTGCCAAATAAATATTTGGCTTCTCAGTAAGCTCCTTTATTCTCATCCTCTTTTGTCAGATTTCACCATGATCTTTCTAGTGATGTCCCTTAGCAGAAAAAAAAAATGCCCCTAGAAGAAGTGACTATATGGAGAAAAGAGAAGAGGCAAGGAGAAGCACTGGATGCCAAGAGTGGAGACAAGGTCATTGGGAAGAAAGTACAAAGCGTTAAAGACAATGGAAGAGTTCCACACACGAAAACCTCGCCTTTCAAAGAAGTTACCAACATAATCCACAGTGTATAGCATAATACTGAGAACTCAAAATATGCTTAATAAATACTTGTTAATGAAATCTTCACACAGATCTCATAATTTTCAAATATGTAAATACAGATTTTCAAGGACTCATGATGGGAGACAAGGTGAATTTAGGACTAACCCAGCTTTGAAGAGCATAAATCCATTTCAAGTTCAGATTAACAGAACAGTAAGGCTCTTTTTCTGCCATGTAAAACATCTTTTTTGTTTGTTTGTTTGTTTGAGACGAAGTCTTGCTCTGTTGCCAGGCTGGAGGGCACTGGCGCGATCTCAGCTCACTGCAACCTCCACCTTCCAGGTTCAAGCGATTCTCCTGCCTCAGCCTCCCAAGTAGCTGGGACTACAGGCGTGCACTCTACCATGCCCAGCTAATTTTTATATTTTCAGTAGAGACGGGGTTTCACCATGTTGGCCAGCGTGGTCTCAAACTCCTGACCTTCTGATCTGCCAGCCTCAGCCTCCCAAGGTGCTGGGATTACAGACATGAGCCACCATGCCTGGCCCTAAAACATCTTGTTTTTCAAATGGTTAACAATTATATTTTCAATAGAGTAATATTTGAAAATTTTGAAAACAATAGAATTAGGAAACACTGTACATATTGAGTACATTTGGGTCGAATACTGACTTAGGTATTCCACACAGTATTTTATCATAATAATATGTCAGTAGGCAGAGGCACTCACATAAACCCATTGTTAATTTTTTAGAGCCAGTTCTCTTAGTAACTTGATAACAGCAATGGTGGAAATATTTGCATCTCAAAAATTGCCAAATGCCACAAACCAGCACTCCTTCCAGAAAGCCAGTTGTTATGCATTTACCATCACACTATTGCAAGGAAGTATTATTATCCTCATCTTATAAATGAGGAAACTCAGAGGCAGACAAGTTACTATGTTCTCCAAAGTTATCCATCTACTACTACAAAGTCAGGTTTTGGAGCTAGGTCTTCCACTTCAAACCTCATGCTGTATTCTTGATAATTTGAAATCATCACTAATGATCCACTTCATTAGAAGTATAATTTGAGTTTAATTGAGAAGTCTAACTTGCAGTTCAAACAATCATTTTCTTAATTTATGTTACTACTTTATTATTTAAAAATTTATAAGGATGCTTCAAATGGCACAGCTGAGGAAAACTTGCTTAATTATGTTTTCATTAATTTTGCTAAGCCAATCTGATGCCAATGGCTGTGTAATTTGATCGCAGAAGCAAAATCACTTAGAATGCAGGACTTGCTCAGAAAAAGATGCCTACTAACACATGAGAACAAAACAGTCCCCTAGTAATAACCACTCTGTTTTATTCAACAGCCAGAGACCTGTAACCTTGAAGTGGTGACCTATTTCCATGGAGAACACCTGTGAAGGTCAGCGCTGTGGTAACAGTGAGGCCAAATCCCAATGTTCAAGAAATGAAGTTAAATCCTAGGACAGTGAGTTCTCAACCTGTACTGTACATTGTATGGTCCTGCACATTACCCCAGGGCCATTTAATCAGAATCTCTGGCTATGGAACCTGAGAATCAGTATATCTTACCAATCACTTGGGTGATTGTTCCCTCAAGACTAACTCTCATCAAAGGTCTTGCTTTCTTCCTCTAAGACATTGTCATAGTGCCATGTGTAAACAGCTGGGTCTCTCTTCCCGTCAGCTTAGGTATAGAATAACCAGTGGGCCCTGCCCTACATTCCAGCAACTTCTAACTGTACGTTCTGTGCTCTGGCACTCCCTTCCAGCAGACCACACCTTTTTTCAAAGAACTGAGAACTGAAGAATCCCCAGCTTACCTTCCTTCCACCTCTAGAATAAGATTGAAATTCTGATTAAAACCTCATTTATCATTCCCTTAAGATGAATTACTTAGCTTTATACTTCTCATTCTCTCATTCGTTCATTTCTTTGTTCCATCCAGTAGTGGAAAGAGTACATCTTTTAAGTCAGTTAGAGTTTTCAGTCCTGCATTCTTTTCTGACTGTGCCCTTTAGTAGCTGTGTGAAAATAGACAAGTTCTTGACATTTCCAAACCTCAGTTTTCTTCCTCGCAGTATGTGGATAACAATACCTAACTTGTAGTAGATTTCAAAAATCTAAATATGATGTTATGTACAAAGTACCTCGTACAGTGAAGTGATAATGTCATCAACTGATTATTTAAACAAATATTACGAATACTGCCCTTGTGCATAGCATTATATGATGGACTGTAAAGAAACAAAATTATGAATAAGTTACCAATCTACCCTCAAAAAATCTAGAGTCTAATAAGGAAGACAAGATGAACCTTTGAATTACTATAAGATAGAAAGTACATACTTCCATAAAAGAGAGATAAGGATACAGATTAGGGCTTTTAATAGAGAATGGGATGAAAAAGAAAAAAAACATTTACTTAATCTTCCAGGCCTGCAGATGATGAGCTCCCAAAGCTAAGGTTATTCTGGAAAATTTCCTTCCCACTTCAAATCTCATCTCTCAGCACTGGCTGGAAACTTCCCCAGAAGTAAAGATAGAAGGAAAGAAACCAGCAGTTCTATCCAACAAGTATTTACTGGCCATTCGTCTTTTCAGTCTTCTCAAGGCAGGCTGCTATGACCTCTATGCTTTAATCAGGAGAATCTGCTCATTGCTCTTTTTCTTAGGAACCATTTCCAAATCTAGCCTCTAGCTCATGATATTTTTTTTGTGTGTGCCAAAGACTCTCTCTCTCTCTCCTTTCCAGACATAAAATCCCAAGTCATGCTTTACAGTCCTATCTTATTCACCACTTCCCTGAAGTTTTCTGTGACAGATCTTTGGCCTAAAATAGACATTATTTTGCACATGACTATAAGCTCCAATTATAGTGTTGCTCAAAATAAATTACCAGAGCATTTGAAAAAATCAGATCTACTGAATCTGAATCTCTGGTGGTAGAGAGCTAGGAATCCACATTGCATATAGAGGTTAGATGATTTATATGCACGTTAATGTTTAAGATCTATCCACCAGTCTATTTTGTTTCATTTGTATGTCGCTGCCTCAACAAGAATGCACATGTTTGCATCATAAAAAGAAGTGGTCTTTTGTAACAACAGTCTATTTCCACCACCATCACCACCAGCACCTAGCACTGTGATAATTGTTTAGTAATAGAAGGACCTTGTATGTGCAGCCTTATGCATTAGGTTGCCCATAGACAATTCAAGGAACCTCTGGGACCTTAGTTGAGGACCAATGTTGAGGGCAAAATTTCTGCAGTGTTAGAGAGAAATGATTTGTGAGATAAAATTGTCAACCAAATGTAATTAAAATAAGTAATAATTTAAAATTATGATGATATTCTCCTTTGCTTGTAATAATTCATTAAGATAAATTTATGAAGGAAATGGATGTAAGATTTGTTTTGTTTTTTTTTTTCCTGCCTCAGATTTATTTGTACAAATAGCACAGGAGGACCCCAGCCCCATGTAGATGGTAGCCCCGGTGGTGGTAGGGGGTTGGGGTCACACCAGTCCTTCTGTCCTCATGTTGGCAGACAGAGATATCTACTCTGAAGCCTTTGTAGGGGCCTGGGCACCTTTGGGAGCCTGATCTGGAACTGAAGCTGGAGCTGCAGCCTGGGCCTTGGTTTGATCCTTGGCCTTGGCCTTGACCTTTGGCCAGCAGAGCCTGAGCACCTTGGCAATGCGTGCACGAGCACGCTTCCCAAGCTTGGGGTGGGCAATGTAGGCAAGTCGATCGAGCTTGCGGCTGACACCCTTTGGGATCTTGGGCTTAACCTCCTTGGGCTTTACAAGGGCCTTGATGGCCTCGGCACAGGCACTCATGGCCTTGGCGTTGTTGGCCTGCATCTTCTTTAGGCCCTTCTTGTTGTGCTTCTTGGCAAAGCGCATGTTCCTCAGGAACTTGGGGTCCACCCCGTTAAGAGATTCGTATCTTTGTGATCGGGGTTTCTTGATACCATTTTTGTGCCATTTTCGGGACTGGTTGTGTGTGGTGTGGTTCTTGGACTTGGTCATGTCTGCACCTAAGCCGCGGTTCCTGAAGCGCCTAGGACCAGAAGATTTGTTTAAACAAATATCTTGGTCTTGTAATTTCTCAGAGCTTGTACCATTCAGGCCTATTGCTGCCTTAGAGTTTTGACTTGTAGTTGCCTTAACCTATTGGATTGCTTTTTTTCTCCAGGAAAGAGTTTCATTAAACAACTTTTAGTTATTTCTCCTATGGAAACAGATAACTATGAGCCTAATATCTTTAACTCAGCCTTTGCTAGAAAATATAACTACTGTACAAAGAACTTTAATGAAGATACTTTTGAAAGAATGAGAAACTTGAAACATGGGGCTTTTAGAAGAAGCATCAGGCAGTTATTCGCAGTTATTGTGTCTTGTTAGATAAGGAGAAGGTTAGAAATGCGTACATACCAATTGCCATAAACGTTAAGTAAATTTCAAGTTCCTGTCTTAGACTGCTTGGAAAGCCAAAATGCATCTCTGCAATATTGAAAGTTTTGTTTTAATGTTTCCAAAGGTTATAAACTTACAACCTTCAGACTAAGAACACTTATCATAGGAAACATTGGTTAAGACATTATTGTAAACAATGTGTTTACTTAAAATTAAATGAACCCACCAACTTTATCAAGATTACCTATGACTAAGTCATTGGAGATCTATCTCTAGTTAAACAATGCTAAAATGAGGCATAGATTCCCTTAAAATTGGGAACATAACTAAGGTATTCTTTTCTACAAATGAAAAAAACAGAAACTTTAAAACTTAGTGCATAAACTCAATTTTACATTTCAAAGTCCTAGCCAGAAGATATATGCTCCTATAAAATTCCAGCCAGAATGGTTATAGTGTGTAGAAAGAATGGGTACAGTGTTTAGAAAGAAGAAGAAAAATTAATTAATTATAGACCTCTGTTTCTAGCAACAAACTGCACTAGAGATCACTATGCATTCTGGCTACAAAACACCCAAAAATGCAAGAAAAAATGGATAAATGGATAAAATATTCTTTTAAATCAATGAAGGAGTTGGGAGACAATAGAAACAGATCCCCTGAAAATAGGAACCACACAGGATGGGCAATGAGCTCTTAAAGCATCGTACACCACCTGAGCTCTAACAGCACAGAAGGGCCTATGAGGAGCATGGGGTTGGGGTGGTGCTAGGGACTGGACTTTCAGCCCGCATTGGTACATTGGTGGGGTGTTGGACCAAAGGCCACATCACAAAAGTCTAGGAATCAAGAAAGGCTATATTGAGGAAAATGCTCAACAGAGGCAGATAGCAGGAAAAGAAAATCTATAACCTAGAGGAAAACATCACACAGACAATTGACATAGGGTTCAGAACAGGAGTACATTAACAATTCCTAAAAAGAAAAATCCAGCTCAGTATAAACATAAACATGACATGGTCAGTTCACAGAAGAGAAAACACGCTGACAATAAATGCAGGGAAAATATTCTTAACCTTATTTGTAATTACAGAAGTGTGATTTGGGAGTACTTTATTTAAACAAAAAGACTTTGTTAATGTGTGCGTAAATGTACATGTGATGATTCCACCACTGGGTTCTCAGAACCCTAAAAGCCAGTTCGCTAGCATCCAAGCAGAAGATTGGATGAGATTTATGTAGGGAAACTGATTAGCTGGAGAAAAGACGTAAACATATTGACATCAAATGTTCTTTCATTCAATTAAATCACTCAATAGGTAACACCACAGTCAACAAAGCCCTACCTATGCATTCAGAAATACCAATAAGCTATTTAGTCTCCCGTGTTTAGTGAGCAAACAGCTAAAATTATCAAGCATCTAAAGAAAATTCCCAACACAGAAGATAGAGACCGTAAATAACACATAATAATAAAAATAACGCCAGCAGTTTGGGAGGCCAAGGCAGGAGGTTGCTTGAGGCCAGCAATTTGAGGCAAGCCTAAGAAACATAGTGAGAGCCCATATCTACAAAAAGTTAAAAATTAGCCAGGCACAGTGACATGCATCTGTAGTCTTAGCTACTCAGAAGGCTAAGGCAGGAGGATCCTTTGAGCCCAGGAGTTCAAGTTTACAGTGAACTATGATCACAGCGTAGGTGACAGAGTAAGACCTTGTCTCTAAATAATAATATTAAACCAATTTAGAGGAAACAAAAACTAGTCAGGGAGATGAAAACCTCTTATCTTTAATGGATAGGAAAAGATTTTGAAATTTTTGAAACTTTTTTTTTTTTAATAGAACTATCAGTCCAGCCCGAATCAGGTCAGCTGGGAGAATGTTGAAAGACAGTTCGCCATGAGCTGCTCACATTTCTGCACATATTGCCAGCAAGGTACTTACTGTTCTTTGTTCCAGACTATTTGAGGATGTTTCTACAGCAAACAGTCTTGGGATATGGAGATAGTGTTTTCCTCTAGAGCAAAGGGCAGGCATGCTTACTGCACATTATTACAGATTTGGGTTCTGTACCTCAAGGTTTCTCTCCTGTAACACAGCCTACTACATGTGCAGGTGTCACCTGGTCCTTTTTGCATCACTTTGTGGAAATTGGATCTTCAATATTGCCTAACTTTAGCTTTTCTGAGAGTTTGCACAAGCCCTTCATAAATTAGTGGGCAAAGTCATAAATGAGTTCCAGGGAACATAGGGCTTACTGCTCCTGGGGCATCCAGCTGCAGAATAGGGGAATTCTATATATCATATATCATTCTATATTTAGTAATTTTGCAATAGGAAAATCTTTTTTTTTTTTTTTTTTTTTTTTTGAGATATAGTCTTGCTCTGTTGCCCAGGATACAGTGTGGTAGCATGATCTCAGGTCACTGCAACCTCCGCCTCCCAGGTTCAAGCAATTCTCCTGCCTCAGCCTCCTGAGTATCTGGGATTACAGGCGCCTGCCACCACGCCAGGCTAATTTTTGTATTATTAGTAAAGACAGGGTTTCACTCATGTTGACCAGGCTGGTCTCGAACTCCTGACCTCAAGTAATTTACCCACTTTGGCCTCCCTAAGTGCTGGGATTACAGGGGTGAGCCACCACGCCCACCCTGGAAAATCAGTAAAGCCTACTGCAGATCTATTGCTGTCAGCTTTCCCTTCAGACAAATTCCAGGCAAGGTGCGGTAACTCACACCTGTAATCCCAGCACTTTGGGAGACTGAGGCAGGTGGATCATCTGAGATCAGGAGTTTCAGACCAGCCTGACCAACATGGTGAAACCCTGTCTCTACTAAAAGACACAAAAATAAGCCAGGCATGGTGATGCATGCCTGGAGTCCCAGCTACTTGGGAAACTGAGGCAGGAGAATCCCTTGAACCCAAGAGGCGGAGGTTGTAGTGAGTCAAGATGGCACCACTGCACTGCAGCCTGGGTTACAGAGTGAGACTCTGCCTCAAAAAAAAGAGGGAGAGAGAGAGCAGTGAACCCCTCTAAAGCAGAGAGTTATCAGAAAAGAGTATACCTGGGTAGAAGACAGTTTTAACACATTTTCTATACTTTTTCTTAGTGCTCTAAATTTGAGGTTATAACTTTTAATTCTTCAAAATACTTACCCTTGGAATTTGTCTTCACACAAAGAAAAATACTTTTTAAACCAAATCAAAGTAAGAGATTATTTCAAAACTTTTTCTCATTTAGGTATTATCTATCATAAAGATATATTTAGATATTTAGAGAATTTTTAAAACTTTTTCCTCAGCAATATTATACAATAATATTCTTTCCTAGTACATAATAATAGTTGCTTCTAAATAGATATTAAGCCTGTTGAGTAAGTATATTATTCTACATTTATAACCTTCTCCCACATACATGATTCACTAATATTAGGCTATAAATTATATTCTATAATTCCAAGGAAAAAACATTAAGGCTGATTTTTGCACTATCATTTCATTTTAATAGTTTCTTTAATGCAAACTTCTTAATATGACTCCAAGACAGAATAACATAATTAAGTTAGTTTCTACCAATTTAGTCAAAGAGAAGCTATGTTGTTTTACTCCAACAAAGCATTCTGGGAAAAATCATTCATTTATTGATTCAACACACATTGATTCACTGTCTGTAGTTGTAAAGCACTGTGTTAAATTCCATAGAGAAACACTGACAATTGGAAAATGAGGCTGGCATCAAACTCACTGTCTAGTAGAACAAAATGTTCACAAATGACAAAAATGTAGTGAGCACCATTAAAGCAATACAGATAAGGAATAATAAACTCTGTGAGGATAGAGATCACTTATATCCCACTTTCTGTTGCATCCTCTGCATCAAGAATATGCTCTGGTATTTTGTGTTTCCTGAAGAATAAAGAAAGAGGTAGCATTTGACCTAGGCTTGAAAGATGTAAGGCTACAGACAAGAGATTCTAAAAAAAACACACATTTGTAAAAATCAAAGTTATGCTTCTAAGTATTATTTCCTTAATACAGTTCTTTTCCAGCTTGTGATGAATGACAGAATGTGGTTCCAAACCTCCCTCTCTGCATTGTCATATCACTACAACCCAGAAAATAATCAATAGGCCTAAGGGCATTGCAAGTCCGGTAGGAATCATGGTTGCTCAATCCAATGAGGGTTGCGTCTTTCAAAGGAGTCACTTTGAAATACACTAAATAATATCATTTATGCACTATGATAGTATATGCTTGAAACTCTTATTTGTACAACACCTTCAGAATCTGCATCAGTTGCTTTTAAACATCACCAACATCCTCAATGTTCACAAAGGATCATAAATCAGAGTGGTCTTAGCGCCCTTAACAAGCCAAAAAAAAAAAAAAACCACATAGTTGAGCAAAGTCTGCAAAATTTTGAAGGAATTGGATTATGCGACACCTTTACTGTCTATATTACAAGTTTCTGATTCATTTTAGCCTTTTCAAAGACTATGTAATATATTATAATAGTAGTTGGGGAAAAGATTGAGAGAAAATATCTGTGTTCCCCCTACCCCAATCACTATAGTGTGACTAAGAAAAATGTAAGTCCCTTTTCTAAGTATAAATTCCAACTCAAGAACTTTTATTTTGGCCTTTGGTAAAAATGCACCCTACCCTATTGTTGTTTCTTTTTTAAAATAAATTTGTTATCAAATATTTTAGACATACAAAAAGATATAAAGATTTACAATCATGAACACCGAGATGCCCACCATTCAGTTTAAGAATTAAGACATTATGTAGCTTAAGCTTCTCACATTCCCTGTTTTCCTTCCTGAGTGGGCAGTGATCATCCCAAATTAGATGCTTCTCATTCCTGTGCATTTCTTTATACTTCTCCTACATCTGCTTATAACCCTAAACAATATATTTTTTCATAAAATTGTAAAACTTTAAGCGGTAACATACTACAATATTCTTTTGTAATTTTTTTTTTCCAGACAGACCAGGCTGGAGTACAGTGGTGGGATCTTGGCTCACTGCAACCTCCTCCTCCATGTTTAAGTGATTCTCATGTCTCAGCCATCTGAGTAGCTGGGATTACAGGCATGCACCACCATGCCTGGCTAATTTTTTAACATTGGGTGGAGACGGGGTTTCTCCATGTTGGCCAGGCTGCTCTCGACCTCCTGACCTCAAGTGATCTGCCTGCCTCAGCCTTACAAAGTACTGATTACAGGCGTGAGCCACCATGCTCAGCCTGTAATGTATTTTTTGTGCAACATTATGTTAATATGCATAGTTCTGGTACATTGATGGAAATATAGTTTGTCTCCTTTTTTCCTGTTAGGTTGGTGCAAAAGTAATTGCAACTTTTGCCATTGAAAGTAATGGTAAAAGCTGCAATTACTTTTGCACCAACCTAACATTATGACCAATACAACCCTGAAGATTTTTGTTCCTATGAGATTTTCAGACTTTTGTGGATAATAGGAATTATCAGTTTACCATCTATTACCAGATTGCTACAGTGGTTGAACTGATTTGTATACTCTCATAAGGAGTATATAAAATTACAGTTGCCTCAGATTGCTCTTTACACTTTTAAAATTTTGTCAATCTGGTGGATATTTTAATTTTCATTAAAATTACTGACTTCTAGTAAGATTACCGACTACTAGCAAGATTATCTGTGTGTGTATGTGTCTGTGTGTGTGTGTACACGTGTGTGTGTGTGTGTGTGTGTGTGTGTTTCCTCTTCTGGTTGCTCTTCTGTGAATTGATGATGATGTTTTCTGCCCTTTTTCTATTAAGTTGCGTACTCTTTTTTTTTAATTTATACAGGTTCTTCATATATCTTGGATGTATGTTGCAAAACTTGTACATGTTGCATATAGCTTCTTCCAGTCTGTGGCTTATCTTTTTACCATAATTACGTTGTCTTTTGTTAAAAGTTTTAGTTTTCATGTAGTCAAATTTCTCAATTTCTTTATGATAGTTTGTGTTTCCTATACCTTTTTTATCTTGTGGTTATAAGGGTATTCTCCTATATTTTTTCTAAACTGTTATATGCTTTTTTTTTTTATTTAGGTCTTTAATTCATCTTTTGTGTGTGGTGTGAAGTAAGGATTTGACTTTATTTTTTTCTATTTTGGTAACTAAATATCTTGGCACCATTACTGGCGACTCATCTACAAAGCCACCTCTGTCAGATATCAAGTTTTTATATATATCTATGCCTAAACTATACATTCTTTTCCATGGTTTCTATCAATCCCCACATTAATATAACACTTTTAAAGTCACTGGAACTTTACTATAAATCTTGTGTCTAGCAAAAAATTATACCCACTCCCATCCTCCTCTTCCTCCTCCTTTTTCTTCCTCCTCTTCCTCTTCTTCCTCCTCCTCCTTTTCTTCTTACTTTCTTCTTCCTTTTCTGTATCAGATGGTTATGCTCCTTTTCATGTGCATTTTGGACCATTGCTCTTCTTACACATTTTCAGATTAGCTTGTCAAGTTCCATAAAAACTGTACTTTAGTTTTGATTGGAATTACTAAATAATGTTTTGAATAAAAGCTACACAAAATCACACCGAAATTGACAAGTGGCGCTTTTATAATATGATTCTGTGTAAGACACAGAAAAATGTGCTTTTTTTTTTTTTTTTTTTTTTTTTTTTCCCTGAGACAGAGTCTCGTTCTGTCACCAGGCTGGAATGCAGTGGTACGATCTTGGCTCACTGCAACCTCCAACTCTCTGGTTCGAGCAATTCTCCTGCCCCAGCCTCCCGAGTATCTGGGACTACAGGCACGCATCACCACACCCAGCTAATTTTTGCATTTTTAGTAGAGATGAGGTTTCACTATGTTGGCCAGGATGGTCTTGATCTCTTTACCTCATGATCTGCCTGCCTCGGTCTCCCAGAGTACTGGGATTATAGGCGTGAGCCACCACGCCTGGCCCAAAATGTGCTTTGTAAGTAGCTAAGACTGTAGGAGTATGAAGTCCTATTATTTAATATTCTTTTAACTCTTCTGGACTAAGAAACTGTAGTCATTTTGATGGTTCTAAAAAGGGAACAATTTTAAGATTTTAAAATTTTGATAGCTCTTATTTTATACATAAACATTTTTATTTATATATAAACATATATAAAAAATATATATAAATATGTAAACATTATTTTATATATAAACAATTTACTTTTGATTTTTTAGAGAAATGAAATTTCTTTTGCAGAACCGGGATCTTCATTGTAATTGAAAGCATGCTAAGCAGGCATGTGACAACCAGCATATTTTCTGCCACATATTTTCTGCCACAATCATCTAATAATTTTCCATTTATATGAAGAGCAACACAAGCAACAAGAGAGAAAGCAGTATCTGAAGGTTGAAAAAAGGTAACAACATAGTCTGTCTCTTCTGGTAAGTATTTGTGTTGGGGAAGTACACAAAAAAAATGGAGGATCAAAATAATTTGAAAGTTATAAAAGAAAGCAACTGAGCTAAAAACAAAAAAAAAATGCAATTTTTCTTATATCTCCACAAAGCTACAAAAATACTAAGGCAATGACAATAAAAGTTGAATAAAAGAAGGAATAAACAATAAATTTTTAAAGTAAAAATATTATTTAGAATGTGTTGTAGAGGAGTCAGCAGTATTGTTTTATCAAAAATGCTCTTAGTAAATATCATCATATCTTCAGGTCTCATCTCTTCCCAGCCTATTTTGGAAATCTGCATTTCTGCTATGCCTTATGATTTTTTGACTAGCTCTAACTCATGTTCTCTTTCACTTTATTCTAACAGCTTCAAATTTAATTAACTGCTGATTGTTCCTGAAGATATGCTAAGGTAAGTGTTTCCACAACTTTTTTTTTTTTTTTTTTTTTTTCAGTTTGCTGAGTGAATGAGAACTGGCTGTTATGGTTCCTTAGTTCCTGGGTAACTGTGAAATCTCAAAAGCTTTGGTAGCATGCACTACTGACAGCTAATATTTTTAATGCCAAGACTATGTGCCATCTCAAAAATTATATGAGAATTTATTTTATGAGGATCAGCAAAATTAACTTACCCAAGTTCAAACATCCAGTCAATGTCAGATATGAGACTTAAACCCAGAGATGTCCAGCTCTAAAGTTTACAATGGTAAACATCAATGCTTCTACATTATTTATTGATATTGCTGTAACACACAATTTACTTCTCTAAAAGCATGTAAAGTGTGTTCTGTTTTTCATACTGTTAATTTCAGCTTAAATAACACGTTTACATATGTTACAGAATAGGGGCTATTTGCAGCCAGAAGGAATAACTCCCTACTCCCTAACATTGTGTTACAACCTGTTACTATTTCCAGAAATCTTCCAATTTCTTTATTCTCTTTTTTTGCTGTTCTAATCCTTAGATTTGCTTAGATGATTATCAGAATTTCAAAATTGTATCACTAAAGCTTTTGTAATACTTAAAAAAGACAGAAGAATAAGTCTTAATCTTTTCAAGCTGCTATAACAAAAGATCATAAATTGGGTGGCTTATAAACAACAGACTTATTTCTCACAGGTCTAGGGACTGGGAAATCCAAGATCAAGGGTCAGCAGATTGGCTACCTGGTGAGGACTCATTTCCTAGATGGCCATCTTTTCTCTGAAGCCTCACCTGGCAAAGGCATGAGGGATTTCTTTCAGGCAGTAATCACATTCATGAGGCCTCTTCCTCTATAACCTAATCACACCCAAAGATACCACCCCCCACCTCCTTATACCATCCCCTTGAGGATAGGATTTGAACATATTTATCTGGCAAGAGAAACAATAATTCAGACCTTAGCAGCTGAAATAGGTAATACAGAATGAAAAAGAAAATATTTTTTTCTTTTTCTTTTTCTTTTTTCTTTTTTTGATAGAGTCTTGCTGTATCACTTAGGTTGGAGTACGGTGTTGCAATCTCAGCTCACTGCAGCCCCCACCTCTCAGGTTCAAGCAGTTCTCCTGGCTCAGCCTCCCAGGTAGCTGGGATTACAGGTGCCTGCCACCATGCCCAGCTAATTATTTTGTATTTTTAGTAGTGACAGGGTTTCACCATGTTGGCCAGGGTGGTTGCAAACTCCTGACCTGAGGTGATCCACCTGCCTCAGTCTCCCAAAGTGCTGGGATTACAGGCATGAGCCACCATGCCTGGCCTAGATTCTTTTTCTTAAAAATCTCAATATTCTAGATCAAATGTTATTCATAAAATAATACTCTAGCAAATTTGAAGAAAATAAATTATACAGTGATTATTTAGACTGAGTGATCTACATATATTATGCCCCATTTATATTTCACAAACAAAAACAATTTTTAAGAGCTATTTGGGTTTCTAAAATTAAGTAACTAAAATGGCAATTATCATAATATTGTTAATTATTAATTTAATAAATAATTATCCCACTTGGCACTCCAAATATGTCAAATTGAAAATAGTATTCTGGCCAAATAAGAATATATGTAACTTTTGAGAGGATCCAAGATGGCTGAATAGGAACAGCCCTGGATTGCAGTTCCCAGCGAAAATGCAGAGAGTGAGTGATCATCATATTTCCAAACGAATTTTTACTGCCCACATACCAGGAGACTCCCAGGCGGAAAAGCACCATGAGTCTCCAGCATGGCTGTTTCAGCCAGCACAGTGGGTCTCTGAACAAAAACTCACACAAATCCGGGCACCATTTCAACTGGTGACTGGAATGCCTGGGAGACAGAGTCACCCAGGATAGTCCAGATCTGTGGGGGGAAGGGCATCCGCCATTACTGAGGCAGTCTGCCACTACCGAGGCAGTCTGCCATTACTGAGGCAGACTGCCACTACTGAGGCAGTTCTAACTATACCCCTACAAACAAAACTGCAAGGAAGTTCACACAGCAGCTGGGCAGAGCCCCCACAGCAGCTCAACAATGCCTCTGCTGGCAGACTGTGACTAGGCTACCTCCTTACTGGGCAGGGCATCTGAAAAAAGGCAGCGGAATGACAGGAGCTTATAATAAAGCCCCACCTTCCCAGGACAGAGCACCTGGGGAAAAAGGTGATTGTGAGTTCTGCTGTAGCAGAATTAAATGTACCTGACCAGCAGCTCTGAACAGAACAACAGAGCTCACAGTTCAGCACTAGAGCTCCTATAAGGGACAGACTGTCTCCTGGAGCAGCTCCCCGACCCCCGTATAACCAAAGAGAGACCTCATAAAGGAGAGCTCAGGCTGACATCTGGTGGGTATCCTACTGGGACAAAGATAACAGAAGAAGAAACCAGCAGCAACCCTTACTGTTCTGCAGCTGCTGCAGGTGGTCCCCAGGCAAGCAGGGTCTGGAGTGGACCTCCAGCAGTCCTACAGCAGGGAGTCTGACTGTTAGAAGGAAAACTAAGAAACAGAAAGAAATAACTTCATCAGCAACAGAAAGGATGTCCACTCAAAGACCCCCATCTGAAAGTCACCAACCACAAAGACCACAGATAGATAAATCCACAAAGATGGGAAGAAACCAGCACAAAAAGGATGAAAATACCCAAAACCAGAATGCCTCCCCTCTTTCAAGGGATCACAAATCCTCACCAGCAAGGGACCAAGGCTGGATGGAGAATGAGTGTGATCAATTGACAGAAACAGGCTTCAGAAGGTGGGTAATAACAAACTTCTCTGAGCTAAAAGACCATATTCTAACACAATGCAAAGAAACTAAGAACCTTGAAAAAAGTTTCAATGAAATACTAATGGGAATAAATAGCTGAGAGAAGAATATAAATGAATTGATGGAGCTGAAAAACACAAAACAAGAACTACACGAAGCATACACAAGTTTCAATAGCTGAATCGACCAAGCAGAAGAAAAGACATCAGAGATCAAAGATCAACTCAATGAAATAAAATGAGAAGCCAAGGTTAGAGAAAAAAGACTAAAAAGAAACGAACAAAGCCTCCAAGAAATATGGGATTATGTGAAAAGACCTAATCTATGTTTCATAGGTGTACTTGAATGTGACGGAGAGAATGAATCCAAGCTGGAAAACACTCTTCAGGTTATTATCCAGGAGAACTTCCCCAACCTAGCAAGGCAGGCCAACATTCAAGTCCAGGAAATACAGAGATCACCATTCCTCAAGAATAGCAACCCCAAGGCACATAATCATCAGATGCACCAGGGTGGAAATGAAGGAAAAAATGCTGAGGGCAGCCAGAGAGAAAGATCAGGTTACCCACAAAGGGAAGCCCATCAGACTCACAGCAGATCTCTCAGCAGAAACCCTACAAGCCAGAAGAGAGTGGGGGCCAATATTCAACATCCTTAAAGAAAAGAACTTTCAAACGAGAATTTCATATCCAGCCAAACTAAACTTCATAAGTGAAGGAAAAATAAAATCCTTTGTGAACAAGCAAGTACTCAGAGATTTCATCACCACCAGTGCTGCTTTACAAGAGCTCCTGAAAGAGGCACCAAACATAGAAAGGAACAACCAGTACCAGCCACTCCAAAAACATAACAAATGGTAAAGAGCATCAACACAATGAAGAAACTGTATGAACTAATGGGCAAAACAGCCAGCTAGCATCAAAATGGCAGGATCAAATACACACATAACAATATTAACCCTAAATGTAAATGGGCTAAATGCCCCAATCAAAAGACATAGACTGGCAAATTGGA